>JANHGN010004507.1:126895-148821 GCA_024605025.1 Megaceryle maxima
CTTGAGAGGATGATTCTTATATATCACATAAAATACAAGATCTCCTTTATTTATACAACTAGCTGTTAGTCACAAGTCTGTTTGGAAAACAGTGAAGGGCTCCTTTTCTCTGTGGAAAAATCATAACTGACTGTGCTTTTTTTCAAGATTTATACCTCCTGTCTGTAACTTTTCTACCTGAAAATCACTGAGATTTGTGTATCATCCAACCTGACTGCTCTTGCCAGGTTCTAATGACCAGCACAGAGATGGGAAAGAAAACCTACCTTGTACATGAAATGTGTACATGCAGGAGTATAACTTCAGGAACTACTTCAGCATAAAAGATTATGAACTCTGCTTCTAGAGGTCTTCCTCTCTTTATTTGGACGAACATATATTTGTATAACTATGAGCACTGTTAACCACCCCTGCCTAATACTACATATTCCCAGTGATTCTTTTTGTTTCACATATTTGCACTTCGAGCAGTATTAACAAGCATATAACGTGACCCCTGGTTTTATTTTCACTAGCAATCTTAGTCATTCTGCTCACAAAGTAACCTTACATGCTCTTGGTAACCTTCTTACACCCCTAATCCAGTAATAGGCATTATTTCTTATACCCAGCTTCATCCCCGTAAATAGACAAAAGGCTAGAAAGATCAAAAGACTGACAGATGGTAGCTAGGTAGCTAGCTAGGTAAAAAGTAATTTTTATTAGGTAGGTAGTTTTCTAACTCTCACAATCTAAATGCATTTTTTTTCTTATCTTTTGCTAGGGGCACTTTTAGTGTTTGTTCAGGAAAAATCATACTATTTTTTGCTTCATGTAGCTTTAAGATGCAATATACAAGAATGGAAATAATTTCACATAATGCTGATACAGACCTGATTTAATGCCTGTGGTGGAGGTTGATGGAAAAATCATCTGACCCAATTTTTAAGTCTATTTATGTATCTAGACTATGAAAACACAAAGGTGAAAGTAGAGTACATGGATTCTGTCCTGGAAAAAGGGTGAAGAACCATGCAGATGTACAGATACAACACCTCTGCCATATGTTGTGACCAAAGGACAGTGCTTGTGAGAGGAAACTACCACTTCTTATGTCTAATAAACACAAGGCTGGTAAAATAAATTCAACAGAAAAGTTCTTCCTAGTGTATTCAGCAAACAGTAAGCCAAAGGCAGACAGAATCTAGCCATGTCTCTAGCCAAATAGAAAAAGTAGTGCTATAGTGAAAAATAAATTTGGAGGATTAAGGATTGAATAAAATTCTAATTATTAGATGCATAAGCATTTCTAAATAAGCAGTTCTGCCTTCCAATGTGGTGGCTCATACCTCAACAAAGATATGTTTGCCTTCCACACTAGCTGCTGGTTGTAGCTAAAGCTGTGCTCAGGTAACTGCATTATTATCTTAGGGCAGTTCTGTTAATAAGTCTCAGTCAGATCACATGAATTCACATTGAGGAATATTCAGTTTCTCTTGAACTCAAAAACTCAGGCTTATAACCAAAAGTACCAAAAGTTTCAGTGGGTTCAAGTTCTGTTCTGTGAAACATAAAAAAGCTTCCACCCAGAAGGTTCATTAGATGCAGTTTGGATTTTCAAGTATAAAGCTTGAGACTATCTGCATAGTAACACCTTCTACCTTATAAGCCCTTTCTCCTTTTCTCAGGGCCAGTCCTGCTATTTTACCCAGCATCTCTCTTACATCTTTCTGGGGGTTTGAATCACTGTCCACCAACCACAAAAGCAAACATCCCAGACCTGGCAGAAGCTTACAATAAGTTATATCCATTTAAAAATAATTTAAAAAAAAGTAAAAAATAAATAGGGGAACAGGTTGTTTCTCATAGCTGGGTATAGGGAGAACAGGTTGCCAAAAATAAAACCTTACATAAGCATAACAATCCCATGCTATATTTTGCTACAGAATTTTTCACAACCAGACAGACCACATGTAACCACTACAACTATCATGAAAACAGTACTACTACTGCCTTTCTGAGCCTCATAAAGTCACTGACTTCACTTGTATTCCTCTTTTTAACCTGATGTTTAATATCCTAGAAGTATATTACAATTATAAAACATAAATATCAAAGCAAAACAGTATCAAAAAGGTTCTTCAGCACATGCAACACACTTGTCACAATTAAATACTGAATTTAAGGATCCACACTTCTCTGTAGACTACAAAAAAAAAAAAATCTGTGAAAATTAATTGAAACTGGCAACAAGGAAGAGAAAGAATTTGAGAAGCCTGCTTACAGACTAACTGAAAATGTGTAAGTTGTCTTTAGTGCAGTGATGCAGCTCTTTTTTTTTTTTTCTTTCTTTCAAATATCATAATTAGAAGTGTTTGCCATGGCAATATATTAAATTTGGCCAATTATTTTTTAAGAATCAGTATTGTGCTGACCTCAACACCTCTCTGTGTTAAAAATGCTTTTATTGAGCACTATAAACATTCGGTACCAGGACAATAACATTTCTCATAATGCACCTGATTTCTGTGTGTAGCAAAGTAAAGCCCAGATAATCAGTACACTTGCAGTTAAATCTCTTCTCTGGAATAATTCACAGGAAAGTGTACTGTTATTTGTGTCTGAAAGTGTGTTTCTTCATCTAAAAACTGGAGACTGTACTTATACCTAGGGTCAGTGTTTTCCTAACGAGACACGGCATCATTAACTAAACTGCTAAAATATGAAAGGTCTTAAAAAATCATTTTTCTTTCTTCTCCACGCAAGAACAATTCCTGACAACAATAATTTCTGAGACATGCTTGCTTATAGTTTTCTTCACACTATAGGATAACCTTGTTTGCAAATAATTTTAAAGAAAGCTTGTAGTTGAATAAATCTATAAATATGTAAAAGAAACACCCTTCTGGAGTTTAGTTGGTTAAGAGAAATGCTAAATCAGTGCTTGCTGATTGTTGAAGCCAACTGACGGGTGGCTTCTATATTTAGGATCCTCCTTACACCTGTCAAGAGACAGAGAGAGACAGCCAGCGAGAAAGAAAGTGTGCACTAGAGCAAGCAATCCAGAGACCCATCTCTTGTAGCAAGGAGCTAAAAATAAAAGCCACAAAGAGCAATAAAGAAAACAGAGCAAAATCTTATTATTTATATTACCCTGCTGCTCTGTGACATGCTGTCAGCAAGCGCTCTGAACAGAGTATGGACCTCATTAGTTATCAGTGACTCCAGCTTCCCAAAGGAAGCCACAGTAATACTCAAAGCTGGATGAAGTCCAACTGTGTCAAACCTGTGCTCCTCAGGTAGCTCCCTTTCCCTGTGGCTCCTTAGCTGAAAGCACAAGGCCTTTGTGGCAACATTTTAATTTCAAAGTGAACTCGAGCAAATATTCATCTCCATACTTAGCAATGTCACTGGAAAGGGGCTTTCTGGCTTTGATTGGCATCTGTCTGAATTCAGACTGCTCTCCACTTACTAATCTGACAGCATTTCTTTCTATACTGATGATTTGTAGGTCTGTATGTGAACATAACAAAAGGAAAATCACATAGGTTTCTTTAAATAACGTTATTCTATTGTAAAGGCTTCAGTCCTCCTTCTTGTTTCAAACAGAAAAACAGAGTAGTACTGGGTGCTAACGGAAGTGCACCCAGCTATAAGTGGAGCTTGCTTTCAACACACAGACGCTGCCTTCCTCCCACCTGAGGTGCACCACTCTTTTCAAATGTTTTATCTCCCAGTAAGCAGAAATATTTGGGTTTATACAGATTAGAGATAAAGAAATAACACTGCTAGGGAAGTAGGGAAAATAATTTTATCTGAATTTGTAAACATATCTCTTTCTAAATGCTACATGGCAATACCTAAACAAAGAAACTGAATTTCTCTCTGCCTTCCCTGATTCATATCATAACAATCCAAGTAACCTTTTAAACAATATCTGATTCACACCAGATTCCCTGCATTCTTTTTTTGAAAGGTAAACTAAAAGGCCTTTAAGTATTCCCAAGTGTTCAACAAACTGAATCTACTACTGGCCAAGCTTAATTTAAGTTTCAGTAGCTATTACTTTCTCAGAAGGTAAACCAAAACACCTTTATTTATTTATTTATTTATTTCCCCATCATAGCAGATCAAATGCATATTTATTGTCAAAAATAAACGATGTGCATGTTTTGGTAAGAGAAAATGCTCAGTCCTCATCAAAGATGGTAAATACTCATAAATAAGGATGTTTCAGTTCAGACATACAGCACAGGCAGCAAATGCACAAATACCTCTGAATCTTCTAAGAAGTAACCATAATTATTTGCCTACCAGCTAGTTATAACCCCTGGTCAGTAGTTACACTTAATTCTGCTGGAGGGTAGGGAGATGCTGCAGAGGGACCTGCAGCAGAGGGACAGGCTGAGTTGATGGGCTGAGGCCAATAATATGAGGTTTAACAAGACCAAGTGCAGGGTCCTACACTTTGGCCACAGTAACCCCCTGCAGCGCTACAGACTGGGGGTGAGTGGCTGGAGAGTGGCCTGGCAGAGAGGGACCTGGGAGTACTGCCTGATTACCAGCTGAACATGATCCAGTAGTGTGCCCAGGTGACATGGAAGGCCAATGGCATCTTGGCTTGTATCAGGAATAGTGTGGCCAGCAGGTTAAGGGGTGTAATTCTCCCCCTGTACTCGGCACTGGAGAGGCCTCACCTTGAGTACTGTGTGCAGCTCTGGGCCACTCACTTCAAGAAGGATATTGAGGTGCTGGAGCAGGTCCAGAGGAGAGAAACGAGGCTGGTGAAGGGACTGGAGGGAAAGTCTTATGAGGAGAGGCTGAGGGAGCTGGGGTTGTTCAGCTTGGAGAAGAGGGGACTCAGGGTGGACCTTATCACTCTCTACAACTGCCTGAAAGTAAGTTGTAGTCAGGTGGGGATCAGGCTCTTCTCCCAGGCAACTAGCAACAAGACAAGAGGGCATGGCCTGAAGCTGCGCCACGGAAAGTTTAGGTTGGACATTAGGAAGCACTTCCTTATGGAAAGGGTGATTAGACACTGGAATGGACTGCCCAGGGAGGTGGTGGAGTTGCCATCCCTGGAGGTGTTTAAGGAAAGATTGGATGTGGCACTTAGTGACACGGTCCAGCTGATGTCATGGTGTTGGGTCATAGGCCTGACTTGATCTTGGAGGTCTATTCCAGCCTCAGTAATTCTGTGATTCTGTGTATATAACTAACATTTATGTAGAAATTGACTTTAATATCAGGAGCAAGAGGCAAATGAATATAAAAACATATGGAAGATAATGAACTTACATTCAGGTCAATAAAGAACAAAAGGCACGCAGAGGAAATTTGTATATGATCAACACACACATACAGTAGTTCCATGTACTTTAATGTCACAGAAATAACTTCAAACTGCATAGGGAAAAATTATGGCTTTACTGATGTCAACATGAATTTTTCAATCTCCATCCATGCATATCCCTCATAGTTTAAAAGACATAGGATTAGATGATTCAATACTTGCTGGAAATCAGATCCAGAGCAAGTTGTTCTGCCTGGCTTGCTGCAGAGTGGTAATGAAGTGAGTAGTGCAGAATGATTAGCTAAGGCAAAGACAACCATGTGATGTGCCTAAGGTCACAGAGTTCCTAGCTAGCAGTTTATAAAAGGACTTTATAAATTAGGTTTGAAGTATAGTTTATATGTTTGAAAAACTTAGTGCTTTTTTCTTTGGATATCATATATATTAATATTCAATCATTTGTAATTCTGCAGTTACAGAATATCTTACTAGTTATTACCATACATTGTAATATGAAAGTATAACACTGGTAGACGAGAAGCTGGACATGAGCAGCCAGTGTGTGCTTGCAGCCAAGAAGGCCAATCGCATCCTGGGCTGCATCAAAAGAAGCGTGGCCAGCAGATTGAGAGAGGTGATTCTGCCATTCTACTCTGTTCTGGTCAGACCTCACCCGGAACACTATGCCCAGCTCTGAAGCCCTCAGCACAGGAAGGACATGGATCTGATGGAGCGGGTCCAGAGAAGGGACACAGAGATGATCAGGGGGCTGGAACACCTCTCCTATGAGGACAGGCTGAGGGAGCTGGGATTGTTTAGCCTGGAGAAGAGAAGGCTCCAGGGAGACCAAGTAGCCACCTTCCAGTACCTGAAGGGAGCTTATGAAAAGACTGGAGAGGGCCTGTTTACAAAGGCCTCTAGTGAAAGGATGAGGGGTAATGGCTTTAAATTAGAAAGGACTGGATTTAGATTAGAAATAAGGAGGAAGTTCTTTACCATGGGAGTAGTGGTACACTGCAACAGGTTGCCCAGGGAGGCAGTTGAGGCCCCATCCCTGGAGACATTCAAGGTGGGGCTTGATGAAGTTCTGAGCAACCTGCTCTAGTTGAAGATGTCCCTGCTTTCAGCAGAGGGGTTGGGCTAGATGACCTCTAGAGGTCCCTTCCAACCTAGACATTTCTATGTTTCTGTGTTTACTGCTGTATCATATCACTAATAAGACTAGCACATAAAAATAAGGCAAAGCATGTACCACACATTTGAAACATATCACATACTACTTCCATCAAAATGAATGCAACCCCAGTGTACTCATACAAAGGATGTCAGTCTGAACAGCTGTCAAAAATTCATTGAAGCTGAGATACAGAAATTTAAGTCTCTTCAACAGACCATAGTCTGAAGACAGAACGAGGCCATACTAGATGTACTGTAATAAATTAATGCATCTAGCTCCTATAATAAACTAGCTGTGTCCCGTCCTACAAATATTTGATTTACTATTTACATCACAACAGACTATTGAGACATGCAAAACCACCTGCAGAATAACAATAAGCGAGAGCTACAGTTTTACAAAGTCCTAAAAGGTGACAATATATATTTACAAAAGACTAACAGCCTTGTACTAGGTATTGGGCAAGCTACTGTTCTGTCCTGTCTATCACTAATGGTGTCACCTATGGCAGAGGTTATGCCATTCTTTTGGGTACTAAACCATATAACCATTTAATGTCTACCTACATTACAAGTAAATCTGTTCTTCATTGCTAACACATAGGACGAAAAAATATAGAAAGTGATTTATCTGTCCTGCATCAGTGTACACACATTAGTATACATAACATTACCCCTTCCGTTATTTGTTCCCCTACAGGTATTATCAGAAAACCCTCAGGAGACATAAACTCTATTGCTTTATCATTACTAGGGACACGGCTTCCATGACAAAATTTCTGTCTAAGGATCTCTGTATCATAAGCTTCTGTCATACAGACTCCATGATAATATGGGTTTATTTCTTGATTAGAGCTTGCAAGTACTATGCTAATAAGAACAGACACATGCACATATGATGCTGTTGTTTGAGGTCTGTATAGAGGAACACTCAGTCACCTGGTCTGAGATACTGCATCATTCACATATGTTAAACTGAATTGTATACAATAAATTCAGTCATATTAGAAATTATATTCAAGAATGCAGCAGAGATATAATAAATGATGCAATAGATTCCTTTCTGTACATAATTTCTATAACTTTTTACAATTCTTTTACCTCCACACAAAAATCAGGGATGACAGACTGTTTCCATGCAGCTTTAGGATTATTTTGTCCCATAGCATGAACAGAAAAGACCAAGCTTAATTTCATTAAAAGATGTTACCTAAGACATAAGTCATCATTACAGTACTTCTCTGGAGTAGGCTGGCAACAAGGATGCCTTTAAAACTAGACACAAATTGTCCACTGAAAGAAGTTTTTGAAAGTCAAGTAAGAAAATACAGAATCATAGAAAGAATTGGGTTGGAAGGGACCTTGAAAAGTTGTCTAGTCCAATACCCTGCAGTGAGCAGGGACATCTTCAACTAGATCAGGTTCCTCAGAGCCCTGTCCAACCTGACCTTGAATGTTTCTGGGGAATATGGTGTATCAGAGTCACTTAATGATAATTCTTTCAGATGAACTAGCTAACACAGTACTGAAAGTCAAACTCTACTGTAGAAATGCTTTATTGAGAATTATATTATGACACCATTCCATACTTTGACCCTTATAAGTGAACTTGAAAATGAAAAGGTTTATGGTTTGTTGTTGGTTTTGTTTGCTTGTTTCTCTTTTACAATATAACATCTGGAAAGGAAACAGTTAAGTAATAGAAAAAGTCCAGCTCCCAAGTAATATAGGAAAGAGCTTTTGCTATTTCAGATTTCTCTTCAGTACCAGTTTAGAAGCTGAACAGTTCAGAAACACAACAAAAATATTTACAGAATGAATCCACAAGCTACCTAGTTATACTATAAAGGCATTGTGTATGTTTAATCCAAATTTTCTTTAGCTTAATTTATAGGTTAAAGTCTGCAAAGCAGCTCATAGACTAAATAGCGATTCATCTTTCCCATCATTATAATACAAATTTGTATTCAGACTTTTATTCTACTCTGATAGGTAATAGCAAAAATCAGCACTTACACAGTGCATTACATTTTGAAAGTATTGTCCAAATGATTGTCTATGACCTATTGTAGAATTCGCAGATTACAGAGAAAACTGGGTAAGAACAGAAAAACCAGCCCCTGAAACTCCTACCAGCCCCTGAAACTCCTGTCTTATTTTTGTAAATAAATTGCTTGGAAGCCTTCATCCAGCCCTAATTTACAACTTTGAAACCATGTGAACTCAAACCATGTCTAGTTTTGAGATTCATAGAATTAGCTTTTCTTCTAAAAAAAAAATTAAGCATAACAATGGTAAGGCATTACATTTGTGTGGAGGCAGACAAATAGTTCTGAATTACTTCAGTTGAGAGAAAAATCAGGTGGCCATTAAACTGCTGGTTTTAAAGCTCCAGAGAATTCTTTTACTGTTATCATTTCAGCATCATTTCAGACTCTCAGAGAACTACACAAATAATGTAGAATAACAGTACTTCACTATAAGTAGCCCTTATTTTTGCATTGACTTTTTTTTTTTTTTTTTTTAGATAGACATTTAATACTAAAAGATAGTGTAATTGCTCCATTCTGAAAACAGACAGTATTACCAGCCAAGAAAACCTTCATTAGTTCATTATCCAATTTTCCCAGGTGAAAGAAAAGTAGCATGGAGGGTGTGTGTCTGTGTCAAATCGCATAGAAAGAAACCACAAACAGGAATCTATCTAAATTACTGTTGAATTAGAAGCTCCATTCCACAACAACAGACAAAATTTGGTACCTTACACAGTCTGTATCTCTTTAAGGACTTAGGAAAAAAACACACTGTACTGCGAGTTGAAAGAACAAACCAACCACCTAACAAGTTTATTTTATTACTTTGCAGATATTGTAGGAAAGTTTCACTGTAGGTAATGAGGAAATACTGTTTTTTAAACAGTCTTTGAATGATTTTGCTGGTGATCTCCAGTTTGTAGGTTATCTGTTTGGCCATTTTAGTAAATTCTATCCAAATACACATCATTGTCAGTACATGAAATTCGGACCTGGTACATCAGAAATCTTAAATTTCGTATATTGGTGAGATCTCTTAAATTTGGATATGGTTGTTCCCAAAACCACCACAAGACTATATAGAGAACTAAACACACATGAAGCGTGAGTTTCTTACCCACATAAGTAAATAGAACAGGCAGTATTTCCGTGGTATACTGATGTCAATTCCTGTTTGTTAATTTTCAGGAAAAATCACAGCTAGGAAATTATTCCTGCCCAGTAAATTTTTATATGTATCAATTATTGAAGTTGCACAACATGAAAAAAAAAAAAACAGGTTCAGACAGTGATTTTTCTTTCTGTGGTGAAAAAATGCCCTAGCAATACAAAATATCCAAATGTTTCTCAAAACCATCTCTTTGCATAGGGTATCTTTACCATAGTTTGTGGGTTTAAAGAATAACTTTTGGCTTTTCATTTCTAAGAGGCAGATGTTTCTGCTGTCTCTCCATGTAGTGGAAGTTATTGCTAGGTATTCATTGCCTGACACAAGGTATCTCCTTTGCAGCTTTACAAAAGTTATCTACAAAATCCACCTGTCATGTTAGGCTTACATTGGAGTTGCATTTTGAATAATTAGCTATAGAAAAAAACACCTCTTATTAAGTCAAAGTCCTAAAAGCTGTAAAGTCAAACAAATAAAATAAGAATTCCTCTGCTTTTTAATATGTAAATACATGTAAGCATAATTCTGCCCTTGTATATCTATTTCATACCTTCAAGGATATGTGTTTTCAGATTAAAAAAAAAAAAAAAGGTTGATTTTGTAACTGAAAACAGAATCACCATGAAGATATATAAGGAAAATAATATAAGGCCACAAGGCAATTTCAGTATCTTACATTTCCTAGTTTTCAACTGTTTAGCTTTACAATTGGATAACTTACTTTTAACTTAGGTTTTTTTAAAAGACTGATCAGCACTTTATTCCATAAACAGATTATGCTCACAGAGAGCAATGGGACAATTGTAGAGCAGAATACTATTCACTAAAAAGAAATAGAGCCACAGGTAATTAGATATGTGGAACAAAATATTTAATCACTAATTGTGTAACCTGTGCTTGCAAAGCTGAAAGCATCACTACTGAATACATAAAGTGTTTGTAGAAGCATGGATATCTACAAGGATAATTGAGCATTTTTGTGCAAAACTACCTTGCTGGCCATGAATGTATTTTATTCTATAAGTAAATGCAGTTATGAAAGGAAAAACCATTATCAGTAAAATAACTGCAAGTAAAGTGTTGTTCTATATACATCCACTATAATATCCTTTACAGCCATTTGTTAATTGTATCTCTCACTACCCAAGCAAGGAAGTGATGGGTGCTTTTATCCTAATTTTGCAGGCTGGGAGAGTGTATCAATGCTAGGAACATTTACATAGCACATGAGTAAAGATTCTGAATGAGTGTTTCTAATAGCAAAGCAGCCATCACATCAGAATTTCGCCTCATGTCCCCATAAAGTACCAACATCATCTTTCAGAGCAAACGCAGCTTCACCAGAAAAAAATAATATAGTTTGTCTATAAATTTCTTGCTGATTTTAAACCTAATTACCTGAAAAATCGGAATTTCATATCAGCAGATGAATGAATTATTCAATTGTGCATAATGAGGGGTTAAAATAAATGACTTGTATGATTCCTACTATTGCAAATTGCAGTGTTGAGCTCTAGAACTAATTAAGAAAAAAAAAAAAACCAGACACAAAAAAGTAAATTTGTGAAAGCCACTTACAGTTATCGTGCACATTACCAGACACTGCGCTATTTTGAAAAGGGAAGTATTTCTTCCTTACAGTTCCATACTTATATAAAATTGTGTTTGTTCTTAATCTGGGGGAACATTTTTCAGTGCCTTCTGGCACATTAAGAAATTCTTTTTTACATGGACACTTGCTCAGCGGGGCACGGACAATGAAGTGGTGTCAGAGCTTATCATTTAAAGGAAGACAAATGACCACATCTGATATCACGCATGGTTGCTTTGTGATATCTTAGTATTCCCCTCTGTATAGTCTAATACGATCATGTATTACATTTTATTTTATATAATTTTTACAATCAGGCCTTGACAGTGATGACTCATTCTGTTCCGATGAAACTTGTATGTGTTTAATCAGAAATTATTTTATGTGGATTCATCCTTGCACTCGGGATTTAAATGATACAAGACTCATACTCATTTTGTTTAAATTACGCTGGTGCAAAGAAGGATGAAATTGGGTACCTAATAATTTCCAAAGATATTTAGAGTATATCCTGAGCCATATGCTTAGTCATGCAACAAACCAATTAATCCGTCATGCATTTCTAATCAGTCAAAAGTGACTATAAGGACCAGAGTCTGCTTTCAATTACTGCAAGGCTTTTCCTCATGTGTATAGAGAAATCTCCTTCAGACATGTTCCTGCACATATTAGTGATCCACTCCCAGCTTGTATTGGATAAACGTCTAATCCAAAAAGATGCTAAGGCAAGAAAGTGTCTTGGTAAATAACAAAACCAAAAACAAACAAACAAACAAAATGGTAAGAGATACACTTCTGGAGTTACTCTCTGTGGTAACCCTAAAAAATTGCAATGAAAACTATGTTGCTCCTGCTTAAATCTTAAGTCTTTGTGATTATCAGTTAATTAGTGATTGCTAATGACCATCTTAGTCATGTTACTAGTCCATAAACAGAAATAAGTTGATGCTGGACCACCTAACTAGCAATAATTATGTACTTTTATGATGATCTTTCTTACAGAAGCAGGACACTTATTTATTCAGGCAGGATGTCAATTGAGGCATCATTCCCATTTCAGAAATAGGAACAGAAGGAATAAAACCAGCAGTAGACAGTGCTACAAAAGAAGCGGGTAGCACATCAGGTTAATGAATTCAAGTGACACAAGCCCTTGGCTAGCATTGTACAGGCCTATTACCCCTGTTTTAATTAGAAAGTGCAAAATATTCACAGTACAAATTTCATATAAACTGGGGATCTACAGCTCCAACTGATTTCAGCAGCGTGAACAACGATTTGCAATGTGGCAAAGGAGTGCAACTAGCACGCAGTGTTGGCATGAGTCAGATATGCTGGCTTCTTTTCACGATACTGTCTGCAGATTTTTGCTGACTCCTGTTAGTTTCTAAAAATGATGTTAAGCTTATGTTGTACAATCTGTGTACATCCAAGAAGTACAGATCGTGGGGATTAACTTCTACTAACTCCCCAGATCTCAAGTTACCAAAAGAAGCAGATATGATGCTACCTTTCCTACGAAGATTCTAATAAAAATACCCAACCTTTGAGAACCAGGTAAACCAGAGCTATTATCCATCCAGGAAAGGTTTGGTCATGCAAGTTGTTGAGGTAATGTGGGAATATAACAACAACATACCTTAATAAACAAGCCTTAACAACACTTTTCGACTACAAAGGGCTTTAGAGGCATTAGTTAACAAATGAATCTTAACAATACACCCTTGCCTAACTAAATGATAAGATACTGCAGTTTCTTACGTTGCTGAGAGAAATTAGTGTGGGAAACTAAGGTACAAAACCTAAGAAATAATGCAAGGTAGATAATAATAAAGAAAGACATATAATGATAGAGCTCAGCAAAGATACACACAATTCAGGGTGTACATCATAGAAAACAAAAGCAGAATATTTCTGATTAAATAAAAGTAAATAAAAAAGCCTATGATCTCTTCTATTTCTGGTTGTAAAGGGTTTTTTTTTCTTGTTTTTCTTGTTTTTCCAAAACTGGTGCCACTGAATTAACCTATGATTAATTAACCTCATTAAAAAATACCCAGCACATTAGGAAAAACACACAGCACCTCTCCTATGAGGACAGGCAGAAGAAGAGTCTGATCAGCCTGGAGATGAGAAGGCTCCAGGGAGACCTTATAGCAGCCTTCCTGTAACTGAAGAGAGACTACAGGAAAGCTGGGGACATGTGGTGATAGGAAAAGGGACAATGGTTTTTAAACTAGAGCAGGGTAGATTTAGGTTAGACATTAGGAAGTTCTTCACTTTGGCAGTGGTGAGACACTGGAATGGGTTGCCAAGAGAAGTTGTGGACGTCCCTTCCCTGGAAGTGTTTAAGACCAGTCTGGATGAGGCTCTGAGAGACCTCATTTAGTGGAAAGTGTCCCTGCCCATGGCAGGGGGGTTGAAATTAGATGATTGGACTTGAGCAGCCAGTGTGTGCTTGCAGCTGAGAAGGCCAGTCACATCCTGGGCTGCATCAAAAGAAGTGTGGCCAGCAGATTGAGAGAGGCGATTCTGCCATTCTACTCTGCTCTGGTCAGACCTCACCCAGAATACTACGCCCAGCTCTGGAGCCCTCAGCACAGGAAGGACATGGATCTGATGGAGCGGGTCCAGAGAAGGGACACAAAGAAGATCAGGGGGCAGGAACACCTCTCCTATGAGGACAGGCTGAGGGAGCTGGGATTGTTTAGCCTGGAGAAGAGAAGGCTCCAGGGAGACCAAGTAGCCACCTTCCATTACCTGGAGGGAGCTTATAAAAAGACTGGAGAGGGCCTGTTTACAAAGGCCTCTAGTGAAAGGACAAGGGTCAATGGTAAAAAAACAGTAAAGGTAAGGGAGGTAAACATTTTATTGCTGGGGAATGTTTTAATCTTTTAGACCAGTCTAGTGGGGAGCTGCAAAGGGGAAATAGGAGCACTTGAGTTCGATAATTTTTGGATGAACTAAGTCTAGCTGTTCTCCTTTAAATAAAAATGAACATAATTTATCATCTGATTGCTACAAAAACTAGACTGTGGACTCAGCAACTCCTCGATGTTCTTATTTACTTCACAAATCAGGTCAAAAATGAATCAGAAATTATTATAATGGATAAATTGTCTTTGATCATCAACTTGACTGAAGTTTTATATGCATGAGGACTGAAAAAAGGACTGCTGATCCAGTATATACCACCATGTTAAAGATAATAATTGCTGAGAAAAAAATTTTGTTAGGCTATATGATCCATAGGACACATTCTTTAAATAAAATACTCTGATTTCTGCATTCCTGGCTCAACATTCATGGCTCTGGAGAAACAGGAAATTTCAGAAATTAAAAATGTTTAAATCACTATGTAGAAAATCTGTTACAAAGTCAGATTATAGTTCTTGTGCTTGTAATTTAAAAAGAGGGCAAAAAATTCAATAAAATATTTTTACAATAGTCAGCAATATTATAACTTCACATTTATATTCCAGAGGTATTTCAGGCCTGCCTCAGATTAAAAAAAAAAAAAAAAAAAAAAAAAAAAAAGAAGTCTGATTTTGAATTACTGTAATTAACTGCAAAAGCTTGCTGATTTGTTGATGCAAAATAGTGTCAATCTTTTTCATAAACTTGTTAGAATCTTTGTAAATAAATAGCAAAAATTATACAAGGAACAAAAATCCAGTTCTTCATCATGGGTTTGCTGTTGGCATGCAGAGAAAGGTGGTGTAGGGAGTGAAAATATGTGGTCCTTTTCCTGAAATCATTAGTGTAACATTACCAAACAGTAAGACATATATTTGTCACAGTGTGCTTGTGAAAGAGGGAGTATATTTTACAATTCACCCTGAAAACTTAAGTCTGGGAGGAAGGAAGGTGTAAAACATTGAGTTTGCTTAGAAGGAGAGTAGGTCAAAAATTGGTTTGGAAAACACTGGAGAAGGAAAAGACAAATCCCTCTTGAGCTGAATAGCTGCAGGCATACATCATTAATTTTTGTCTATTAAAAAATGCTGAGGCATATTTTGAAAATCTTCACTCTTATACTGAACTTTTTTTCTGAGAAGATTAATGGGACTTTTTTAATTTCAGGACACAAGGAGCATAGCCTGGCCCTAAATTGTGAACATCCAAGCCATGAAAATCACCATAGTATAAAAGCAGTTGAGAGTGATTTCACTATCAGTGTTACATATTTGGACCTTAAATGTGAGTGAAAACCATATTCTGCAAACAATATTGATTCTGATTCGATTCTACTATTGGAACTCTGGAGAGAAAGAAAAACACAATGCTCTGTAGTAACAATGACTGATTTGCTGTAGTAAAAATGGTATATCTGATGCAAAATCCAGCTCTTGGCTTGATCCTACACAACAGAACACTGCCTAATGTATGTTTGAAAAAATATGAGTAGGATCAGACTATTTAATAGTGGGAACAAGAAATAAATCAGACCTGTAATCTCAAATGCAAATCATTTAAGTATTCATTGATACCTGTCTTGCAGCAGCTGTAGAGGGAATGAAAAAGCTGATGCAGGACTGAGCTAGAGTGTTCTAAGACACAACACACAGGTGGCTGTCCAGTGGTGAAGGCAGAAATAGCGTTATTATTTTGTACTTCATGAGTCCTGTGCATTTTCAGTGTGTTTTACCAGGACATGGAGGACACTGAGCTGCCATTCGTTCTATCAAGAAGTCTAATTCTTGTAAAAGACATAAAATATGGCATGTGGCTTTACTAAATTGTAGCTATGATCCAAAAATTTTATTCCAGTGTCATCTTCTGGTAAATCTTTTTTTCTATTAGAGCAGATATTTTAACAAGGCACTAGAAAACATTTACTGCAATCCATAATATCAGCTTTTGTCACTAAGGTCTTTATAAGCACTCTAAGCACAACATGCATCCCAAGCATACCGGGATCAAAAGCTTGTGTATTGCTGCAAAGAAGTACAAAACAGTCTGGGGCCCAGTTATGCTTCTACTATGATCAACAGCAGAGTGAATAAGTCATTTTTGTCTTAAACTACTAAAATGCTTGTAAACTGTAACCTCTGTCTCAAAATGGTTTAAGTAAAACATTGGTCTAGAAGACAATACCACCTTGAGTAAAGGATTCTCACAGAAGGGAAGAAATAATAAAGGCATAAGCATGTGAGATCACAGTTATCAGTGAGCAACTATTGTCTGTTTTGTTTCTTTTTTACAAAAGATTAAAGTAATAATAATTTGACCATGCTTCTATCAATTTAAAATGCTCTGCTAAATAAATATTTTTAAGATCTGTACAACAGGCCTTCTATTTAACAATGAATACATTTCAGACTAATGTTCTGCCAAGCTCCAGCTCTCTTTCTAGCAGCTGAATTCTTGGATAAAATCATTTTGCAGGGTATGAGCAATGCAGTTCTGAAAATAGCATCACTGCAAAATGAAAGATGGCAAGAACCTCTACAATGCTGATTTATTTCAATGAAATCTTGTCTCTTATGATCAGTATCTGGTTTTGATGTTTTCAGATGAATATTCATACTTAATAAAATGCAAATCTATAGAATTTGTTAATTTGGAGTCCCCAGCATAAATGTCTAAGGGAGAAACAAAACAAACAAAACAAACAAACAAAAAAATAAGCATTCACAATTTACATCATAAAATATGTAAAATGGGAAAATGCTTTGTGGATCCAAATAATTTGCATTTATCGCCGCCACATGTACAGAAACACTTCACATAAAGGAAGCAAAACCATTCAACGAGCTGTTTTGCGCTTATCTTTAAGTATGTTTCTACTAGAAGAATGGATTGAAGTGATACTTTCAAAATATCAGTGGTTTATACATCTTGCGTAATGCTCAGCATTCAGACATGTGCTGCTGAGAAAACTCTAAAAGGTGATATTGCACTTCCCTGATTCTGAGTAAATTATATCTTCCAGCTTTCTTTCAAATTCACTGATACGAAGGTACACTTCAGACAGTTATTTTTTTCCTAATAATGAAGATTTTTAAATAGATTGGAAAATACAATTTTCAAATGAGAAGGAGCCTGATACTTGACAATCCATTAATGCAGCTGTCTTTTCTAATTAACATCAGCAATAAAATTGGCATTCTTCTATCACAGATTTTATGCTAAAAATGTGATTATATGTATATGAGAGGTGTCAAAATCCCCAAGTCTGACAGTAGGAACAGATGAAAAGAACACATCATAAATATCTTCTGCCTACATTCAGTCACCAATTCTATATAGAAAGCAATGCTGTGTGTACCAAGCCCAGATACAATCTCAGCAAGATGTACACTTGTTAGGTTCATGTGCAGAAACCAAAAATACAAATGTCCCAGTTGTGCAAGCCCTAATTCCTATGACTCAGATAGACTTCCCTAAGTTGTCCTAATGACACCAAAACGGTAAAGATGATTCATGCAAATAAAAAATAGGAATACTTATTTTCTAAAAATTTCCTGACAGCATGCATACCTATGTGTATATATATATATTTCTGTTCATATATATATATATTATTTTTATCCTCTGTACATTATTTTTATCCTGAGATGGTTGATGCCAATTTATCTAAGTATCAGATCTGTCTTGAGTATAACGTATAAATTAATCTCTACATACAGGTGATTTGGGAGGAAAAAAGGGTAAAAGATAAATGAACTATAAAGGAAAGAGAAAAAATGAGTGGGGGAGGAAAATCAGAGAAAATAAAAACAGACATTATGCTATATCCAGAATGATGTAATTACACAAACAGTACCATTGATATTGAAAGACTTCATCAAGTTTATCAACATTAGAAATATCTGGTTTGGTTTTGTTGGTTGATTTTTCTTTTTTAATTAGTAAAGACAGATGTATCATCACAAAGCAGTAGATGCATCTTTATATCATTCATTACTCATTATCAGTAAAGATATCAACACTATTTAGACATACTATATAAAAAGTATACTTAAGAATTACAACATATTTTTAAACTCAAGGCTGGTTTTTTGCTGCAGTATAGATACAAGAACAGTGTTATGCTACCTTTATCAGAAAACAAACAAATTACATTTGCTTAATAGTATTTTTTCTTAAGTCTGTATAGATGCAGATGAAAAATAGATATATATGGCTACATGGAAATAAGTGCTTTGCATACTGTGTTAGCAGCAGTGTGGTTATAGTGACAGGAGTACCATATACAACAATGTAAGTGAAAAATATCTGCTGTGCTGCATGTATAATTGAAGTACTTAGCATTGCTATGTTAATAGCAATGGCATGATAACCTGTACCAACACATAGTTGATTCCTAATAGATGATACAATGAAAATTATATATTTTAATGAAACCTGATATTATCAACCGGTAACTAAGCCTTATAACTAAAGATCAAGACATAATTACTGCTATACTTAAACAGTCCATTAAAGTGAAGTCTTCAATATTTATGGTGAAATATTCCAATACAGGAAGAAACAAATGCGATTATACCATCTGCTTGGATTTGCAATGAAAAATTATAGTTTCTACTTCATAGACCCCAATCCTTCACTTGAAATTCTCTTTATATTGGTGTATAAATATACCAGAGCATTTTTGCCTTGTCAGAGAACTAAAATTAATTGAAGGACTGAAATTCTATCAGACAGGAATTACTTAAACCTTCAGCATTTTTTAGTAAAAATGTTTCATACTTGTATGCTACTGTATTGTTCATAAGGACTTCAGAATGTTTCAGTAAAAGCACATCTGAAAGTATTTACTAATGTAAAAGAAACAGATGACTGAAGGAAATGGGATTGTACAATAATGAGTTGTTGATGAAATATTGAACTATATAGTCCTGAATATGCACATTTTTTATACAACAGCTGGGAAATACTTCTTCCTCAGATCAACTTTTTAACTAAGAGAAAAAAGAGACTAAAATTAAGGGGGAGAAAGCAGGTAGCTAAGAACATAGTATCAGCAGATCTTCAGTTTTTCAATTATTAATATCCTTTCCTTCCTTTATTTTCTTCTCCTGTGTTTTTTTCCTATTTTTAATATTCTTAAAATATAAACTCCTTCACATTAAGTGTATTTTTATCACTTCTCTTTGTTCTTTTCTATTTGCAATTTATAGTAAGAAAAAAACAATGCTGTCAAGTCTTTAAAAATAATCTAAAACCTGTTTTCTCTTTCACCTGTTACATTGTTACTTTTTGCAAAGCAGCTATCTCTGCATCAACCTGTTGTGCTGTTTTCTAAACAGACCAAGCCTTATTTGCACTTTGATTTAATTTCAAATGGGAAACATTACTATGAAGGATGGACAGGCGCTATAGATTGTTTCTACAATATTTCAATGGAATAATAATGAGAAAAAAAGAAAGTCAACAGCAAGTACATTATGTAGAACATGGAAATGATGTTGACTAACATCATATGCTCAGTTACTTAATCATAGGTATAGTTGTAATTGCAGTCATATTATATATGATGTTTCCCTGTTGACGTTTTTTATTATCAATTTATTGTCAATAAAGGCAAATTCTGAGGGTAACTAGCAAACATGGACAAAAGGCCAAAAACAGTTTTAAGGAAATATCATGTAATGTTACACTACTGGGATTCCATTTGAAATGATACAATATTCTTTTTATACAGTATTATTTTAATTTCACTAGGTTCCATATTTCTTTCTCTTCTAAAACTAGAAAAAAATCTATGCAGAATTGTGATTAGTTGTGTATGATAACCTTATTATTAGTTGTGTATGATAACCTTATCAGCTCAATCAGAAACAGTTAATATAGGAGCTCAAACACAAGAAAAGCACTGACTTAAAAAGCCCTCGCTTTGTATTTTGTCACTCTTCGTTCTACATGGCACGTCTTTACAATCTGTAAAACGAGAATATTTTAAAAGATAATTTTCCTTTCAATTAAAAGCTGTATTTATTCAACTTAGAGGATATTGAGTGGTTATTTTACACTTTGTATTCCTTTCTTTCATTGAACAGTGCGAGCATCCTTTTGAGTCTTTCATAATGGAAGCGAAACTCAGAACTCAATCCAATTATAACAATCTACCAGCAGTACTAATTGGTGAAAATGCACTGCTGGTAATTGCTGTAAACTCATCCTTCTGCACAGGATGAACGAGGCAATAAATTCTACTCAGCGTTAAACAATAGGGAAGACTACCATTAGCACTCTCTTTCTTATGTAAAATGCATTAAAGTGAGTCATCCACTTAAAAAGTTACCTACTGGTAGCTTTAACCCAGATTCTGAGGCTAAAGTAAACGCTTCCAAAAAAAAAAAAAGAAAAAGAAAAAGAAAAAAATAATTTCCAACAACAACAAAAAACCAAACCAAACAAACAAAATGGGATGAGAGAGAGAAAAAAGAAAAAGAAGAAAATACAGTCATTAGTTCGTAGTGTTTTCCTGTGTTTTGTTTTGTTTCAATTTGTAGGCGAATCTCCAACATGAGATATTGGTTTATTTTCGCCTTTCTTTTACTACATGCTTTCATTATGTGATCTTTGCACTGCTCTCGGCAACACCTTCATGCTAATAAGTATGCGGTGCTTTAAAGATTTCTATCTTACAGCCACGCAAAACATAAAGTTGCTTGCAACGACAGCATCCATCAGCTCTTTCAAAGGTGATTTTTGAGAAGTAGGGATTTGCAAGGCCAACGCTGAAGAAACAGTTATGTAGTTGTGTTGCTTTAAGCGTGCTAAAACCCCTCTGGTGTGGCACACGCGTGCGCACACACACACACACCCCCACCACCAACGGACAGAAAACAAACCCTGCAACTGTCAAAATATTCATGGTGTGCACTGGAACACATCCAGGTAGGAGTGAGCTGAAGCAAAGGCTCCAAACTCAGAGCAGTGCTCGCCTGCCTGTTTCACGTGCCTGCCGCAGAAAGGCAAGAAAATCCGCCTTTTGCGTGAATTTTAATAAAATTTAGAAAGTTTCAATTGCTATTTTTAAAATAGTGTGAAAAGTCCAGCCAGGCTGAAATAACCTTTGTGGGAGGAGGGGGCGGGCTCTGTGTAACTCGAAACTTTACTCTCAGCACGGCTGAACTGCCGGGGGTATATTTAGAGCTGGGATCTGCTCTGGAGCGGGGCTCTGAGGCAAAGCCTTTACCTCAAAAGTACCGCCGCTGGCCGTGACCGGGCCATGCTCCCCTCCTCCCGGCGACCGCCCCGGAGGGACCCTCTGCTAACCGTTACTCTTTCCCAAGCGAAAAAAAAAACCCAGCCGAAATCCTGCAGTTTTACCTCACCGCCACTTTCCGCCCGGACTTACTTTGTATTTCCCTTTGTATTTTCGCCGGCACCGGGCTCTCGCCGGCATAGCGGTCTGCCCCCGCCTCGGCCGTGCCCCCCACCCCAGACCCCCGGACTCCGCGGGCACTTACGTGGTGGCAGAAGGGAAAGGTCCCTCCGAGGAGTGGTTCATCACCAGGGACTGGAAAAGTGTCAGGCTAAAGACTAGCAGCCAGCCAGCAGCCATCTTCCTGATCGAAGATCGATCCCCCCTTCTCCAAGTCGGCGAGACGGCAATAATAATAAATTCAATTATTGTGTGCGTGGTGGTGGTGGGGGGGCTGTTGTTTTTTAAAGCCTCCTCCGCGCCCCCCCGCCCGCCCCCTCGCAGGAGGCGCTGCCCAGATATGTGCG
>JANHGN010004508.1:0-37877 GCA_024605025.1 Megaceryle maxima
TGCCCTCCCCCCCCCCCTCCGCCCCCCCCCCCCCGTTCTTTTTTCTCCCTTCCCCCTCCCTTCACTACTTCTTCGGTTCACTCGCGCCGCGCCCGCCGCTCCGCTCCCGCCTCGGCTGCCGCTCCGCCCCGCTCCGCTGGCCGCGGGAGGCTGAGCGCGTCGGGGCGCGGAGCCGTCCCGCTCTGGCCATGGCCTAGCAGGCGGCCGGCCGGGGCAGAAGATGAGTTTCCCCGCGGAGGACGGCGTGGGCAGCCTCTGCCACAAGGCGCTGCAGATCATCTCGGAGCTGTGCCTGGGCGGGCAGGTGGAGCGGGAGAAGTGCGCCGGCATCTTCCCCCTGGAGACCGCCCGCCAGGGCATCGGCGGCACAGGTACCGGTACTGGCATCGCCGCCCCCGGTCGCCGCCCCGCCGCTCGCCGTCGCCGGGCCTGTCCTGCCGCCGCTGCGGGGCGGGCAGCGCCGACGTGGGCGGCCGGAGAACGCAACTTTTCCCTTTGCCTTCCCTGCGTGCGGAGGGGGCGGGGGGGAGGGGGCGGCAGTCACACAGCCCGCTTTAAAATCGTCTCCCTCTCGCAGCCCGCGGAGGCTCCCGGGAAGCATCGGGACAGCCGAGCCTCCCTCCTGGGTTGGGGGCCAGCGTCCCGGGTGCGACGAGGGAAAACCTGGGGTAGCGGGCGGAGCTGTAAGCGTGGGGACGGGAAACACTTAGAAGCGCCGAGAGGAGAGAAATCGCTGCCGACGTGCAAGCCCCGCCGTCGGCTGGAGCCGAGCCGCCGGAGACGGCCTCCTTCCCCAGCAGCTCGCTCGTTTGTCCCCCACAGCTCTGCTTCAGCAAGGTTTTCCCCGCGGTGGGAGTTTCTCTTTATGCAAAGCTCGGACCTGGGCTGTTCCATGTGTTTGTGGGGCCGTGCGTGCGGGGAGCGGGAGAGAGGGCTGTGTTTGATGCTCTTCTCCTGAGTGGGCAGCGTTTCCGTGCGACGGGCGCTCCACGCATGATTTGCGCCCGGCTGCCCTCTCTCTTCTCCTCAAGCCGACCTCTGCTTTTGGCGTGTCGCGCCGGCGGCCCCGAGATCACGTCCAGCGGCGCCGCGGCAACCGGTTGCGGGGAGGTGCGGTCATGGCGGGGGCGAGGCGGCCGGGCGGTGGAGCAGTGGGGGGCGGTGGAGCGACGGTCGTCACAGCTCGGGGTGCAGCCCGGGCTCGGGGCACAGCTCGCCAAGCCGCGCCTCAGAGTATTCCTGCCATGAAAACTTGACAGAGCCCCCGGCGCTTTCTGAGAGGGTTTTGAGATGTTTTACATCCCCTTCGTTAATCGGTGAGGACGGCAGGAGAGCTTTCTGACAGCCGGTGCGAACCTGTGGAGTCAGGGCAGCCCTCCGGTCCGGTCCAGGACTCGTCCAGGAGAATTTGAGGGCGGGGGACGGGGGGGACGGGGAAGGAATTCTGAAGACCAGAAAAACTCCGGGGTTGAAAACAGGATTTTGACACCTAACCGTGGTCTTTTGCCACCGATATCTGGATTGTCAGACTCTTTCGAAACAGACTCTGCATTATTTTCTGTACAGCAGTCTGCACCCCTTCCTTTCCCATGGTACTTGTTTTTAGGACGGGGCTTGAAAATTAGTCAAAGTTCTGTGCTTAAATTCTGCCAGAAGGAATTGGTAACCTGTTCTATCTGTTCCTAAATGCAAATGGACAGTTTGTGTTATGGCCAACAAACACCAAGTATACAGCGCAGATTAAATAAATTAACACCAAGTCATGAAAAGCAGCAGGTCCTCATGGTGTGCCCCAGCTGCGCTGTAGCTACCGCCGCAAATGTTACTTTTTTTTCCCTCACTTTTAATGCCCACAGATTTTATTACAAATTCCTAGTTATTTGTAGCATCTTAGAGCAAAAAACCTGTTTGAAAGAGGAGCGAGTCTTCTTTCAGACCTCTGGACTTGCAGGGTTCATCCCCGGGCTTTGCGCTTGAGACTGGTGCTGAGTTTCCAGCCGGTGAAGGCGGGCGCGTCCCGGCGCGGCAGCGTGGGCGGGCTGGGGTTTACGGGGGGGGCGACCCAGTCCGGCCCGGGCAAAGGGGCGCGGGGGTCGCATCGCGCTTCTACCAGCACGGATCGTGGATTTATTGTGGTTTGTAAATGCCAATTACCGAGTACATTCTGATTGCTCACGATGTTCGTTGTCTTGGTCCAAATTGTAGAAAGTTGCATGAAAATAAAATTGCCCTAAGAACCC
This sequence comes from Megaceryle maxima, assembly GCA_024605025.1. Taxonomy (NCBI): domain Eukaryota; kingdom Metazoa; phylum Chordata; class Aves; order Coraciiformes; family Cerylidae; genus Megaceryle; species Megaceryle maxima. Next base: position 2,241 of record JANHGN010004508.1, read on the forward strand.
TGGAAAAATGAGCTCTGGAAAGATGAGTTTGTCTGAGTTTTCAAAAGTATTGCACAGGGAGTCACTATCAGGTGCCATAAAAGAAAAAAGTTGTTGCATAAGCAGGTGTTATGTGAAGGATAGGAAAATGTTCCACCAGGTACACCCAGGTTTGCTGGTTAGAAAATATGAATCTTCAACACTTGCCTTGATATTGCATTGTGTACAGTAACAGGACTTTTTTAGGCATTTTTTCAAAGTCAGTGATCTTGTTTTTTCATTTGTAAACCCTAACTAGCTTGCAATTGTTGGATTAGAAAAAAAGAATTATAACAGATGGGGTTTAAACCGCTGGGTCCCACATTTCAGCTGAGTTCCTAAATCTAACCTTTTCCTCCTTAAAATGAAACCATTATTTGATGATGTGTGGCACTTTATTGGCACACACATTATATTAAACATTGTCTCATTAATAACACTGCTAAAGAGCATATATTAATACTTTCTGTCTCCAGAGGAGGAACAGCCACACTGTCATTGTTGATGATATTTTAATATGTGAACAGTTGGATAGACAAGACATAAATACCCATCGCATTCATCTTATCAACTGAAAGATTGTAAATACAATGTCTAGGCTGGGAGAAGTGTCATTGAAAGGTGAATCATGTCATCTCTTCTTTTCCTCAAATGCACATAGAGTTCCTTGTCATCGGTATGGATAATGTCCACAGTGTTGAACATCCATAGTTCCTGTTCTTTAAAGCTAGAAACATTGTGTTCTCCATCATCATTGTGCGAATGAAGCAGTAAATGCTTGTGTTTTTCTGAAATATCTGTGTCTCACGTGGGGTGGTAGCATTAGCCATGAGAGTCTGTATCGTAGCCATATCCTTCTGTGGTTTCCTCACAGTTCTGGTGTCATGCAGCTGTAGCTGTATGGTAGAGAGGAGGAATAATTTAGCCCTACAGGTTTTGCTGCATGTCCACCCAAAAGGTGGTGCAGGAAGCACTCTCCCAGTGTATGCCTATGCTGGGTGATATGCATCATGGAACCAGTTCAGTTATTTGCTCTTCGGGGCTCCAGCTATAGCAGTGTGTTTGGAAATTAGCTCCAGCAACAAACACTGAAGTGCGTAGAGAAGAAACTACTGTAGTAAAAGTTAAAAGATACTTGAGTTCTGAGGAGGGCTTCTGGAAGATGTGAAGATAAAAAACTGTGACAGAGTTATTACAGAGTTATGATTCATTATTGTATGTTGTTGCATTATAGAATCATAACTAAACTTTCAAAAAACCCAAAAAAGCAAATAGTCCAGGATACAGTATAAAGAGGAGAGAAAAGAAAAAATAATACTTGTTTATGTAGGGGTAGCATATTCTCTCTTTAAATGGTGGGTGCCTTCAGATCTCTTCATCTCAAAAAGAAGATATGTAAAAGTGTCACAAAGATAACATGGGTAAAAATCACTAATGAGATTTCACTGGAAGAATGAAGGCTAAAGGATGAGGAAACAGATTTGGAAAGGAAAGAACAGCACAAGGAACATTTCAGAAGGTGGAAGAGTAGACAGTAAAAAAGAAAGCAGTCAATTTCTGCTTAATACAAGAATAAAAACATGCTCTGGAAGTTAAAAACATTTAAAAAGGCAACAAGAACTGTTGTGATGCGGTTATGTTGGCGGGTGTGATGATTGCTTTCTGTTCAGCTAGACTGTGAAAAGCAGCCAAGCCTCAGCAGAATCAGCTACTTGAGACAAACGATGCACCGCCCAATCACAGGCTCAAAGCTAAATAGGAGACAATATTGACCTCAGGCCTCAGAAATTTCACTGGCAAGCAGAGAGACTGGGTTCTGATTTTTTTGATATTGTAGGTGTGTAGCTATGAGAAAGAAGCGTAATAGGGATAACAAAATCAAACAAAGAAGAGAGAGCCAGAGACACAGTCAGAACAACAACAAAAAAATGGTGAGTATGGCTTTGGGAAGGCAGAGTGCAATTATTCTGAAATAAATAAGAGCTTGGGCATTCACTGTGGACAAACAGATTTACATCAAAGACATGGCTGATTATGCAATAGTTTTTTCCTCTCGGTGACAACACCACCACCTTTAGGACCCTCAATTACTGCTCACTGCTTGGGTCAAGAAGGGCTAATCATGCTTAGTCTAAAGGATAATTAATCTATGGAACTCATAGCGAAGACTCTAGTGAAGTAAATAATTTTGTAAATTTCTAAGAGCTTTAGACAGTTAGAGAAGATAGACATCTGCTGTTATACTTTCTGCCCTGGTAATTACAAGGACTATTAATTCTCTCATCTTAGGGGAACGCTCAAGTGAAAAGATTAAGAAGCTGTTCACATTTATGGTACCTTTACGTAGTTAGATGACTATGTGAGCTTTCTTCTGAAGGGTGTAACATTTTTGACAATGTTGAATTAGATGTGCAATTGTTTTGCTTTTATTTTACACCTCCTTTATTTCCAGTAGATTTGGGCAAAAATGATCAAGACATTTGTCAACTAATAGGAAGAGTTCAGATGGAGAATAAATTGGAGCTGGATGTGCCGGATTGCACCTAACAAAATTTATCTCTAATACAAGTAAATTATTTTCTAGAAGTGTCCAAAATTCTTATATGCAGCTTGATTATACATGTACTTTGACTCAGGTTATCTGATTAATAAAGGACTCTAATTAATTTTTGCCAGTTAAGCAACCCTTCTCATTTTCAGAGCAACCAAGCACATCAAAGTCCCAGCTGGGAACATTTCTGAAGGTTAAGCCAATTGCATAGAGCATAATGAGAGGAGCCTTGGTATCCTGCTCTAGGGACATGTTTAAAATTCATTGCAGGTCCTCTGCAAATGGTGAGCACTTAATGCTGTCTTTGCCTTTTTCTAGGCCTGCTGGTCCTGCAGAACTTCTATCTCATTATCAGTTCTCATGGGGAACATCAGTCCCCATGATGCTTTCCTGCCAGGAGGGCATATTTTAGCCACCTGGAGTGGGTAGAGGGTTCAACAGAGTGATGTTCACTCTTGCCCTATTACTTGTCAGACAATGAATTTTTTAAGCTGACCATTCAAAGAGCATCACCTTTTACAGCGTTGTTTGTTATTCTTCTAAATATTCTACTTGCATTAATTTATTAACATAAAAGTTTAATCTCTCAAGTTTGTAAACTACCCTGATTGACAGTTTACTATAGAACTACAAAGGGAATAAGAACACACTGGAGCATCCTGTGCATGGCCATTTTGTAATGTAGTCTCACTCTTCCCTGAAGAGCAATGCCTTGGATCCTCCTGCTGTAGCTGGCCTGAGTTTCCCATTGGCTGTCAACTGTCTACCTGCTGATGACAGCTGCTAGTTTACATTTAGTCCTGGTTCCTTTAAAAATTCATGTGAGCATGTATACAATTGCACACCCGCACATGCATATGAACACACACACACACACACAGAGTGTAACCTGTAGGTACATTTACTTTGCCTGGATACGCTTAGTGGGGAGAGAGGAACACATTTGCCCAAGTAGTGTGCTTGCAAGTTCTCAACAGTGCTAAAGCAAGCATGAATGGGACCAGAAATGGCTTGAATGGATGTGAAGACTGTGATCAGTGAAGGACTGTCATACAAGAAAGATACATTTTTCTTCATGAGGAAGAAACTGTTATTCTGGTACAGAGAAAAGTGATAAATAATAAACATTTGAACAGTTAACAGACCAATCAAATTATTTACAATACAGCTTATCACCTGGTCACAACAAATTTATTACCAGAGAGATATGGTTTAGGTGGGAAAATAGTGCAGTGTTATTGAAAAATATACTTGACAAAATGAGTGTTAACAAGCTGTGAAAACTAGAAATACATCTAATCCAGGAGCATAAAGGCAGAACAGAGGAGTAAGCATACTGCAGAGACCAGATTTATTTACAGTAAATGTGAAGGCAGTCATAACAATGCAGAAGTGCTCAACATGCAGACAGCAGCAGCACATGGTAAAAACAAGAGTTTTACAAAAGAATCTTCCTTCATAGGCATTTTACAAAGAGATACACATGAAAAATACAACAGTGTTTATAATAGCTGGTGGACAAATGTGTAATGATGAAGATAAAGTGACATGGTGTTTTGCTGGGTCTCATCATATGTGTAACATTTTTGTTATGTAATGCTGCGTAAGAAAAAATCATGACAATTCAAAATTGACATTTGAGCTGCATGAACCTTGTTACAGTTATGGCATGCTTATGATTAATGGCAGTCCAGTGGGCTTATGATGTGTTTTCATTTCATTGTTTTGGCTGAAAGGGGATAATGAGGGTTTCTTGCAGGTGTTCACAGAGACATCTTTGCAAGTGTGAGAGCAGCATGGGACCAAGCCTAAAGATAGTTTTTTGTCTAATGGAAGGCAAGGCAGGCAGACATGGGTTGAGCAGAAATGGGAATTACCTCCTATTGAGATTAAGTGAAAGTTACCAAGCAGAAAAGTAGTCAGGTCAGTGAAGGCCTTGGAAGTGGAGACAAATCATTTATATTCAGTATGTTGGAGAGGAGAGGCCAATGTACAGTGCAACATCTTTTGCTTCCTACACTGCAGGCAAAACAAAATGTCAGGCAAAAGTGAGAGTCATCTTCTCTAGTTACATACAGCACAGAAATCACATATTGACATTCATAAATACACAGCTGTTGTGGGAAATTCCTTCTGATTTCTGGAAAACAGAGGTCATGTAGAAGGCTAGTAAGCTTTTGGGAAATATGCTGTATCTGCCGTATGTCACAATCTAAAGTCCCGTACGTGGAGATTGAAATGGCAAGAGAGGGTGTTCCATTTGTGGTTGGACAGATACAGATTATCAGATGCATTAATAAGTTTCGATAAAACTAGTTTTACAAGATTAATCTTTTTTAAGTGCTGTAATCATGTAATAAATCAAATTGATATCTAATTTCATTTGACTCCCTTACTGTCAAGAAGAGCTCTGTAAGTATTAAGAAGGGATATGCCAGCCAGTAGATGGTGATGGCTGTTTTGAACAAATTCAGGCATCAGACTGAATGAACAGCCTAGGAGGGAACACAGTCACAACAGGACCAGAGTAAAAAGATTTAAGGAAAATCTACAAAGCATGTTTCTCCATGAGAACAGGAGAGAAGGTCACATGTAGACTTTTAAGAGAAAGGCTATTTCTGCCATTTGGAATTTGTCAGGTGTTTTGACAGGTTTAGTTTATAAAAGAAAATACAAGACCGCACCTGCCACTTTCTGAGGCATGCTAAAGCATTATATTCCCATCTGCAAGGATTTGCATGGGACACAGGTAATTATGGAAGATCTGCTAATGTTGGGTAAAAGTGAGCACCAGCAACTTTTAATTTCCTTCAATTTCCCCAAGGAAAACTGAGCATAAGAAATGATAGGTGAGACCAACTAGTTCATATACATGGGTATAAGGGGGATTTATTGCACCCAGACTTCCCATAATTTATAAAGCTCCTGCTTCCCTCCAAATCCTAGAAAATCAGAGACGTATTATCTGACGAACTGCCTCCTGATATTCCGGACACAAGAGTTCCCTTTAGGGAACTCTTATAGAAAGGGTGAATTTTCTTACTGCTGATGAACAAAAGAACAAATTAAAGGTTAAAAGAAAAATATGTTTAAAAAAAGTTACAGAGACATAGTACTTTAAATATTTAAGAGAACCAATGTCGGGTACAGACCAAGAGCTAGATCAAAGGAGAATATACCCCTCATTTTTTCCAGGTGTTCCTTTTCACCTGTTCCTTTGCTGGTCAGAGTACATTTATTGTCTTTAGTATAGTTTACATCAGACACATGCTTGCTGCTTATACTCATGGGCATCTATGCTACAGCACTTTCTGGTCTCTCATTCAAGACCATGGGCTTGTAGAGTATTTTTTTTCCAAAGTGAAGCATCAAGGGGGATATGCTGTCATGGTACAGACTAAAATATAAATGAGCTTAATTTGTGTTGGAAAGGGAAGTCTGCCAATGTGCATGCTTGCAAATGCATTCCTGGGTAGAACTTTTATGAGACAACTTTCAAACAACATATTGTTGGAAGCCATAGTACAGAAACCATTGCTCAAAACATTCCCTAGCATCCAGGGAGAAAAGAAAAAAAAAGGAGTGTTTATAAAGTACTTGCTTAATATCAAAGACTCGCTATTAAGGAGCCTCATATGATGGAAATATTTCTGAGGATATCTGTAAAAAGTGCACAGAGATTTTAAGGTAAATAGAATTTGCACATTTCTCAGATAGACATACCTTTTTTAAAATGAGAAACATAAAATTGTCCCAAGTTCCATATCTTGAATGAGTAGTTTTAAACAGAACCATGAGGAAACAGGATACTTTCAATTATGAAATTTTATCAAGGCTATGAAGATGACATTAAGGACAGAGATCAGTAAAGGAAGACCACCAGGAATGAAGTTATAACTCCTTTGAAGTCACTGGAAGATTTCCCACTTGTCAGAGGAGAATGTGTGCAAAAGATGATTTTCTTCACATTCCTGAGTTTACCCAGTATGTGAGCAGGAATGGCAAATGCATAATGCTGCATTTCCAGGTGAATATTCAGAGAGATGTCCCAATCTGTGCAAATGTATAGCACTAAAGACAAGCTGCAGTTACCAGCTCAGAAAAAGAGTTGTCAAATGCTTGTAGTTTGAGATGACTGTTCTCTTCCTTTGTACTAGAGACCAGTGAGAACATTGTTTACAATGTTGTCAATTAAGGTTGTCCCAGCAGAGCGGGTATATCTCCTTTTGCCTCTGAAAACTTAGGCAGCCTTTGAATTTGTGACCAGTTCTACCTCTTTAAATGGTATTTATGTATGTGAAGTGTAACCATGGTCTGATAACACATCCATCCTTCAGTACCCATTTTCTTTCCTAACCAGGTTTCCTTGGCAGGGATGTGAAAATCTGCAGATCTGTCTCTTAATGTTTTGTATTCTTAAATCAAACTTCCTAAAAAGAGATAATACAAGAGACATATCCAGTCTAACACAAAAAGGGTTTGGGAAGCTGCATTTGACTGCTTTTCTACAGCTTATTTCAATCTTTACATAACAGCAAATCTCTCATAACAGCTCAGTCGAGTGTTAGGAAATTAAACAAGATGCTTTTTATGTCAATTTATATGGCATACTGATTGCTTTTTAGCAATTATGATGGTAAATGTAATTAATTTTTTTTTTTTTTGTAATGAATTATTTCTTGGTCAAATTTCCAGCAATTAAAATATTTCATGTTTCTGTTTAAGCATTTGTTGTACTATGAAGTACAATACATGAGGTTGTTTAATTTATTAGTAAAATAGCAAAAATGGAGACTATGATTTGTACAACTTCTTGTAGAATTAGCTCAATTTCTCTGCACTTCAGACTTCAGATGTTTCGTGTGATTATTTTAGGGCTATAAACCATGCATTTTCTGTAAAGATTTTTGGGTTGACTTAAAATTTGAAGTAGTTTAACAGGAATACAGAAAAAAAAAAAAAAAGCTTAGAGAAAGTTGAAGTATGGGAGTACATGTTGAAAGGAGATACCAAGTTTTTTGAAGTCTTGAAAATGTCTTGCAGTGAAAAACTTAAAATAGAATTTGCTAGAAGTGCTTTGATGGAATGTTTTTCAGCTGATAGTATCTATTTATCAAATTGAAACTCTGCTGGAAGGGATCAATTTTCATATTTCTGGTCTTGAAATGTTTCCAGCATTTTTAAAGTTGTTAAAGCATCTTGTTTCAACATTTTATAAATGAAAAAAACCCACCAATTTTCAATTCTAAAAGCCTTCCTCTCAAAATGTAACCTTATTATGCCAACCATCCCTAAACTGAGCTGGAAATATTGCAAATGACCCAAATTTTTGTTCGTTTGGTTGTTTTGGTTTGTTTTGCTTGTTTGCTTATTGCTTTTTGTTGTTTTGTTTTGCTGGGTTTGTGTGTGTGTGTTTGTTTTGGTTTTGTTTGTATTGGTTGTTTTTGTTTATTTGTTTGCTTGTTTCTAATTTCTGATAGATCATCTGCATTTTCAAGAGTTCTACCTTTTCTTGGGATTTGAAAATGGAAAAAAAATGTGTTCAGCTCGATTGAAAATTCTACTAGTTCAATTTATAAAAAAAGTTCCTCAGTGAGGCATACCTCTGTATTAATAGATTAAATTCATTTATGACCATGTATTGGGTTTGCATGACCAGGTTTTGGTATTAGGGGGACTACAGGGGTTGCTTCTGTGAGAAACTTCTAAGCTTCCCCTGTGTCCAATAGAGCCAGTGCCAGCCAGCTCCAAGACAGACTGGCCAAAGCCAAGCCCACACCCATCAATGATGATGGTAGTGCTTCTGTGATAACATATTTAAGAAGGGAGGAAAAATCTACTGCACAACAGCAGCTGGAAGAGAGGTGTGATAATAGGTGAAAGAAAGACACCAACATTAGTGAAAAAGGAGGAAGACAAGGTGTTCTGGACACCAGAGCAAAGATTTCCCCTGCAGTCCATGGTGAAGACCATGGAGAGACAGGCTCTAAACCTGCAGCCCATGGTGGTTAACAGTAGAGCAAATATGCATATGCATCTACAGCCTGTGGAGGACCCCACACCACAGCAGATGGATGCCCAAAGTAGGCTGTGACCCCATGGGAAGCCTACACTGGAGCACTGGAGCAGGCTTCTGACAGGATCTATGGCCCTCTGTAGAGAGGAGCCCACACTGGAGCCGGTTTGCTGGTAGGACTTGTGACCCAGTTGGGGGACCCATTATGGAGCAGTCTGTTCCCACAGGACTTCACTCTGTGTAAGGGACCTACACTGGAGCAGTTCATGAAGCATTTTAGCCTTTGGGGAAGGACTTATGTTGGAGAAGTTCATGGAGGACTGTCTCTGATAGGAGGGACCCACACTGGAGCAGGAGAAGAATAAGAGGAGTCCTCTTCCTGAAGAGGAAGGAGTGGAAGAAACATGTAATGAACTGACTGCAGCCCCTGTTCCCCATCTCCCTGCACCACCAGAAAGGAGGAGTTAGAGAATTCAGAAGTAAAGTTAAGCCTGGGAAGAAGGGAGAGGTGGTTCTTAGGAGTTCTTAGGTGTTTGTTAAGAGTTGGGTTTATTTCTCATTATCCTACTCTGATTTGATTAATAATAAGGTAATTTTTCCCCAAGTTATGTCTGTTTTGCCCTTGATGGTAATTGGTGAGCGATCTCTCCCTGTCCTTGTCTCGACCCATGAGCCTTTCATTATATTTTCTCTCCCCTGTCTAAGGAGGAGGGGTAGTGTTTGTGTGGCTTCACTGGGCACCTGGCATCCAGCCAGAGTCAACCCTTCACAGTCCATTCTTTGGCACTGAGGCCAACTCGCATGAAAGAGCCTTTCCATGCTATTCTCTTCAGCTCTGGTGAAACAGAAGAGCCACATCCAAACCACCTATTAAGAATGATCATTGGCCTATTCAGATTCCTGACTCATGACAAGCAGCTGTCTGGGACAGTTTGAACAGGCCCAGTTTACTACCAGGAACTGGTATAGAAAGTTGGGTTTCAAGTTCTGGGGTTGTTTCCTGGCACAGTTTATTTTATTTCCATTTTTCATAGGCATGTCTTACGAAGCATATTGTATCTTTTAGTTTCTCATACAGAAAGATGTGAAAGAAGCAATGACTGTAAATTAGAACTACAAAAATACAAATCAGAAATACAAACTTGCAACAAAGTGATTAACCATTGAAACAAGCTGTCAACTCAGCATCTCTTAATATCTTCTCTTGCCAAGATAGGGCAGTGTGCTGCAGAACATACACAAGGCAAGTAAAAATTGCTGGTCTCAGGAAGGATATCAGGATAAACAGTAGTTTAAACCAGATAGCCTAATAATCCCTACTGGGGGTAAATTATCTTGAAAAGTCATATGCAAAAGTATCATTTACTTAATGTGTTACATTGTTATTAGATGTAATTAAGCATCCACTCATTTCATGGAAGCATCTTAAATCAGAATTTGCCATATGAAGTTCTTATTAAATTTGCATGCATATTCCAAGGGCTACATTTTGACATTTAATTACAGGCAGAAAAGGAGGAAACCTTTCTTAGGACTGGCAGGAAATGGTCGAGGAGCCATGCTTCTGTTCAAGGCAGGGCAGCAGCTTGTGTTAAACTCTTTAAATCAAGAAACCTATCTTCTGCCGGTTCCTCCATGACAGTGGCCAGGACATACATGAAGTAAGGTTGAGTAGGACCTCCAGACTACAAACATTTACTATTTCCTTTTGTGATTCTCATATTTTAATGCTGAATAGGCATTAAGTTCAGTGTTTATTACTGAGAGATGTATTTAGATATTATATATTAAGAAAAAAAAAATCCCAAATTTTCTCTTGGAACCTTTATCTCTCAAAGGGACCTGTGAGATACAGACTTAATACATACCTAGAGTACTCTTTCTCTTCCTGTGATTCTCTAGAAAAAATTATTCTTAAACTCTTGTTGCACTTTTCCACTGGTTCGGTTCAGTAGCCTGGAGCAATAAATACAAAATATTAGCTATTAAATTGTCAAAACCTGTAGCAAGCAGCAACAGCCATTACTTGAGTGACATTTAAGCAGGGTTTATTGAATACTTCTAAAGCATGCAAAAGGCTCTTTTCAAAAGGAAAGGGATTTAGTTATATTTTATAATACTACATGGTTCTGGAAAAATCAAATAGAAGTCTGATTGCATAATTTTAAAGGTATAAAATCTGTTCTCCTATCTTTGGCCATGCTATTGGATGTGCTAACTAATTCTGGCAGAAAAAGTCAAATACAGAGCAGCAGGAGTAGCTAAGGGTACAGTATGGTCTGTGTATAACTCAGGGCATTGTATAACACAGATGCATTCTCAGAGCAGAATTTTCAATACCAGTGTGCTGTCTTGGTCTAATGCAGTCTTTGTCCATGCTTAAGAATTAATGCTAGAAACTTCTCATTTAAGACAGATTATACCTGGGCCCTATTTACGCCACTTAAATCTTAGATTTTCACATGTTTCTGAAGTAGTTAACGTAGAGTCAAAAGTCTGTCAAGTCCTGAAGAAATCTGTATATCCACCTGGCAGTTTAGAAGTGGTCAGTCTTGATGTGCCCTTACAGAAAATGTTGACTGTAGTTTAAGGTTTTTCACAGGATGTGTTCCTGAGCAGACACTCTTTGACAACAATGGCTAAGAGTATTTGGGACTATTTGGGTAGAGCCTTACTTCCTGAGAAGTCTGACTGAATTTGTGGCTAGTGGTACAGATACTGGCCCCTGGCCTGGACAACAATAAATGGAGTATTTGTGAAATAGATAATACAGAATGTTAATATTTTAAAGGTACAGGCTTAGATACCAAAAAGGGGAAAAAAAAAAAATTAAATAGGACCTTAAAACTCCACAGACGATAATGTTCAAAAATGCTTCTTTCTCCTTACCTGTGTAATTTTTAATATGTTTTTTTCTGTCTCCATGTTTGTCTGTCATGATGATCTTTATTTCTAATTCCTTGCAGACATCTCAGTCAGTCTGTTAGCAGTAGTCGTCAGCTTCTGCGGGCTCGCCTTGCTGGTAGTCTCTCTTTTTGTCTTTTGGAAGTTGTGTTGGCCCTGCTGGAGAAGCAAACCTCTCACTTCCAATGCCAGTAATGTCCCTCAGAGCAACTCCAGTGCTCCTACGGAGGTTTTTGAGAACAGTGAGAAAAAGGAAGTTAAAGAAAATGGGAAACCTACAACAAAGGTACTTGAAGCTGCAATGAAAATTAGCCACACTTCACCTGATATACCAGCAGAGGTCCAGAACGCACTGAAAGAGCATCTGATCAAACATGCACGCATGCAAAGGCAGATCACTGAGCCCACATCATCCTCAAGGTAAGTCAGGGGCACTCGCATTTGTGGTGCATTTCCTGGGAAGAGGTAGAGCCAGAACATTCTGCTGAAAATTTCCAGAGTCCTGGATTATTTCCTGAATTCTTAACAGTTATGGGTGAAACAGCAGTCACGTGAAAGGAAAGCTTCGATGTCCTTTGAACAGAATATTCTGAAACATATGCTGTATCTTCAATTACGTCATTATTTTAATTTACAAAGGTCAAATCTGCAACTTCTACTACTTTGTAAATATGTATGTTGCTACTTTAAGCATTTCCATTTCAAGTTTTGTGAATAAGAAAATCTACTTCAGTGTTATTTTTTGAAGTATTGCAAGTCTAGCTTTTTACAGAGATATTTTTATAGATACAGCAGTTGCTTTTGCAGATAAAAGTTTCCTTGTCTGATGCATAAGTGATAGATATGTTGTTCATGGCACATTTCTTTAAAATATGTTTTGCCACTTGCAAAGGAATTAAAATCCTAGTCTAAGAATGTAGCTTCTTATGGACTGATCTTAAATCAGTAGAGATTCCATACAGAACTTTAAAGAAATTACAAGCATGTAGTATTCCTGATGAGATTTCTTTTGTATTAGTGGCAGACACTAATTTCGTCTGAGGCATTCCTTTATACTGAAAAGTAGTGAAGACATGAGTAGTGAGCTAGAGTTTCAAGTGGGATTTTCTTCAAATACTGTCAGAAAATTTACTGCATGGAAAACAAACAGTGAACTTCAGATATCACTTTCTACATAAAAGGAATGTTTTATAAACAATGAGGAGATAAGGAGGCAATTGATGTATTGTGTAATGCCATAAGTGAGAATTCAAATACTGTATAGGAAGTAAATTTCCCTCAATAAATAATTTGCTGAATGAACACATGCTGCCAAAGTGAAAAAAAACCAAAAAACCAAAAAAACACAAAAAACCAAAAACAAAAAACCCCAAAACAAGCAAGAAAAAAAAACAATGAAAAAACAACAACAACCAAACCAACCAACCAAACAAAACCCCCCCAAACCACCTCACATTCACAGTAATCATTGGAGGCACAAGCTTGGAGAAGACACATACTTCACTGTCCTTCTGTGAGTCCCTAAGACAGCATTTTGCCAGCTCAGTGCACTCATTGCAGTGGTGAGTGCTGAAGTGCTTTTTCCCAGCCGTTCCAACAGTGTGGAACAGCCAACAGGCAACCACAGGAGGCTGCCGAAAATGAGAGCACTCCAGCCAGGGGAGGTCTAACTGACTTTAGCAGATGAACCATCTCCTGTATTATGAGACAGTACAGCTGGCTTTAAGCCACATTGCCCTGCTTATGGCTGGCTCCAGCTACTGTATCCATCTGTTAAGAGAGGGAGCACAGTATCCAAGCCACTCTGAGAAACATTTTCAAAATACTGGAACAACAACTTTGAAATTGTAACTGTCATACTAAACACAGAGGGACCAAAACTGATACATCTTACCATGACAAGGATATTACACAACTTGCTGTTACCTAATAGGATATTAATTGGAAGAGGTTTTATCCATTGTGTACTAACAGGTAAATCTGTAGGTAATCAGACTGTCTGACTTCCTGCACAGACAGAAGAAATAAAATAGCTGGCTGGCAAATGGACCCGAATAGTCCCTGTGGTACTACAGAGGAAGAAAAAAGTTCCTGGGATATGATCCAGCGCTACTTCAGGCTGTGAAAATATTCCCACAGACCTCTAGAGTGATTTGGACTGGCATCTAAATGCATATAAAATATCTGTGAAGCCAAAGACAGTTTTACAGAATTAAAACGTGCCATCAATCCTAGTCTTTCTGCATATGCTGGTAACTTTATAAGGGATCTTTTGTTTCTAATCCTCTCTAGATTATCAAGAGACAGTTCCTTTGTTTTGAGTAACCCTGATTGTTTCACTGTAGCCAATTAATAGCAGAGTGTTTGGAGACATCACCTTCCCTTACAGGTTGCTGAAAAACCCTCTACCCTTGCTACAAAACACATTTAGAATGAGATGTGCCTTAAAAATTACCCAGAAATGGTCCTTTCTATGTTTGTAAATGCAATTTTTCTATACTTCTACCTGCCTTAAAGGAGTCTTAATCTTCTGACAGCCCATAGTAATTATTGCTGCCAAGAATATCGTGTATGAGTTGAAGGTTGGATATTTAGATCAGCTTTCTGGATTATTCCTCCATTGTTTCGCAGAATGTTGTACCACAAAACAACTAAAACCTGATGCTGGTGTCCTTTGTTGGGGACCCCTAAATAAAGGGGAGCCATTAGCAGACACAGAAGTAACATAACTTTCTCTGGCACCACCTTTGATGCATCACTGCTTCATTGTACCCAGGAGTCTTGAATGACCCAAATGCACCATCTCCTAAATGTATTCCATTGACAATCTAAGAGAAATGTTTTCTGCACTGATCTCACCTGAGCTGGGGCAAATAAAAGGGTTGTAAGCAGTTCCGTGATAAGTTTATGCAGCCATCAGCTCTTAATAAAATAAATGGAATTATATTAATCTTTGTAATTGAAGCATAAGGATTTTAAGAAGCCATTCAGAGCAATAATAAAGTGTGTCTAATCACTTTTCATAGACTACATTTAACATGGTGACACATTAGTGTAGGGAAATAATGCATTTCTGCTTAATTAGAACTATATAATTTTCATAGTTCCTTATATTATGAAAAGACTAGCTTGTTAAAAAGAAAAACAAAAAAAAACCCAAACCAACAAAAACAAACACACAAAGAAACCCCAAACAAACAAAACCAAAACCAACCAAAGAAAAAAACCACAAACAAACAAAAAAACCCACAAACAAACACCCAAAACTCTTTAGTTCATGATCCCAATTAACCAATAAGCTACAATAGAAGGAGTCCTGCATCGGTGGTGTTTATTTACAAATATTTTTGCTCTGTTACTGAGAACCACTCTTCCCAGTACTTTGTGAAAGTATCCTGTAGTATAGTTTATTGCTTCTGTGATAATTCCTTTCTTCAAATGTTTACCTGTATTTTCAAAGGACATGCTTTTTGCTCTTTAGCATTAGGTAGGAGAGGGGCTTGTCATTCAGCTCTGCAAAGAGTAAATTGGTTCCCAAGAGGCACAAAGGCAAAAGTGAGGTCCTTGAGAATGTTAAGGTTTGAGAAAACCAACCAGCTCTGTTGACTTCGGTGATTGCTGTAGCCTGTATTCTGTCCAAATACCACAAGTGCTGTTGTCCATTCCTGGATTGAGTCAGAAAGTTTGATCTAATATAATGTAGGAAAGCTAGAGTAGAGCCACCCCCCATAAATCTCAAGTCATACCATAAATCAGCATCCTATCCTCTTTTGTCATACATACGGTGATCTGAGTTAGAAAGCAGCTTCATACTGCCTTTATTCCTATGCAAGCAAAATTTTATATGAATGATTTATACACAGACAAACTGTCACTCAAAATGTATTTGTTCTAAGTTATAGAAGACGCATCTTTTATAGGAGTGTTATGTGTAAGAACCAGTGAAGGCTGAAGTACCTGGATTTGCACACGTTAGTAGCTTTGCAGCATTTTCACAACCTGGTTGTCTGACATCCTTGTACTTCATTATTACAGTCATTAATTCCTTTGTTACTGTAGAACAAAGGAAGATAAATATGTTGCCATGACAACAATGAAGCATCTTAATAATTAACAGACTAATTAACTATCTTGGTGAAAACCTGTGACTCAGAACAGATACTAGGCACTATGTAATTAGGACATTGGATTACTAGCACAAAAGTGCTGCTGGTTCCTGTGGGGAAGAGCCACAAAGCTGCACTGTTTTATTTAGTGGCATCTGGCAACAATGACTGTGTTCACTAGAGGATCTTACATGCATAAAGTTTTAAAATTTGAAAGGTTGGTACTTTAGAAATAGTAGATTTGGGATCTATATGTTGCTTTTATAAGCATTAACCCAGATCTTGATGATTGCAAGAGAAGTAAAGGAAAAGAGATTTGGTCATGTGGCCAGACATTCAGCTTCACTGTTTCTCCCGCACAGTCAGTTTTCTCCACTGTTGTCTATGGCAGGATTTGAACATGATGATCTGGGCATCTCAGTACTACAGCTGCATGTGTGAGGAGCACTCAGGAAGGCCTACCTGCACAGGTTTCGTTAGCACGGATAGAAATAGCAGTAACATGGGTCTTCCTGGACTTCATTGTGAGTCAAAGATACTAGAGAGCTAGTGCATAAATTGCTGCATACCCAAACATCCATTGCCACTACATTTTAGGTGGAGTTCAGTTACTTCCCTGATTTTAGCACACCTACGAGGCTGGACTTCTCAGAGGACAAAGGCACAAGGAGAGCCCTGAAACTGCCCAAGGATAGTATTGTATTTTTCTGACTAGTCAGGGCCACTCTGCTCCTCACTCCCTTCCAGTGTGGATATTGTATACTATGTATTCAGAGAATTTTAAGAGAAAATAAAATCTTTCAACTTGTCTGCCTGTAAAAAAAGAGAAAGGTAGAATGTGTTACAAGAAGGGTATATTGTTCATCTAAAATTGAGATCAAAACACCTGGATTTTTTGGAGGTACTTCAAATCTAAATGATGAAGTTCTCTCTCCCCTGTTCTTGTGACACACTAGGACTGCTCCTTGCACCTAGAAAAAGCAAAACATCCAAAAGTGTAAACGTTCTTGTCTATTATTTAATGGCTGTAGATTACCCTCTTGTATCTGCTCAGCTGAATTGCAGTAGTTTTGTGCTTTGTGCCTTCTGCAACCACCTCACTTACAGCAAAAATACAAATAATATCTATGAAATGAGTCCTGGTTGCTTTCAAATGAATAATTTGCATTTCTGCTTTAAAGAAACACACAGCTGTGACACCTCTTGTTTTCAGAACACAACACCACAGGGAAACCAAGCAATAAAGCAAGGCTGCATTTGGCATTAATAAGCAATTGATTGCAAAAAGCAGAGGAAATTCTGACAATTAAATTGTTTTTTAATGGCAGCTAAGTATACTCACAGGAGGAGGTCGTGAGCTTTCCTAGTGCTGATTGCTGGGATAGTGAAGTACCAAGGAAATGTGAAATTGTCCAAAAAATAAACTGGACGGTGTGGTCATAATGGCATCTGCTGATGCTTTTCTGTGAAGCTTTTTGACCAGTGTTTTTATAGTAGTGTAAGTCTGTATGGCATACCAAGGGTTTGATTGCAGTCTTAGCAGGAAAGGCACAAATTTCCATTGATGTTCATGAGTCGATAAGCCCATAAATACATATGCTTATGCAACACTGTATTCAGAATTACAAGGATTTCAACATATTGTTTCTTGCTAGGTGCTTTCTAATACAATACACAGCACGTTGGGGGAACAGAAGTAAAAAAAAAAAAAAAAAATCACAGAAGAATGTTGACCAAAACTTTGAAATGTATTGCAGCCAGAACAAAATGTTCCCAGGATAATTGGAGAGAGCAGCCTGTATCTCAGTGTAGTAAATGCCGAGCAGGTGTATATAAAATGTAGGATGCTGAAAACCTCCAGACATAACTCTGCATGGCCTTTTCATGCACCTTTCCCAGTGATCAGTGTTAAGCTTGTCAAATATTTAATTGGAAAACCACTGAAGAATGCCTCCAAAAACCAGGAAGTACTGATGACAATTCTACAAGTGTTGGGTTTTTTTTTGTGTGTGACTGTACCTTGCTTAGGCCCTAGCAGAGTGGGACTAAGCAATTGGAACTGTCAATTTGTTCTGTGAAAGAGCTGTAATTCAGTTTCAGCTGCATTGCCTGAAAACAAGGTTATAAATATACCTATTGCAGGATACTGGGTGTGTCTTAGGCCAGGAAGTTCATTCTCAATGATCATTTTCTCTCAGTGTGTTTTAACAGTTTCAAAACACTTGGGGGGATTATTTTAAAAGTATTTTAAAGAGAGGAACTCTTGCTAATTTGTATTCTTGTATTTTCTGCTTAGTAATAGTAAGGTCTTTTCCCGAAGATAACCATGCCTCATTTTGTGTGTGTGTATGTGTGTGTGTGCAGGCACAATTCTTTCAGGAGGCACTTGCCAAGGCAGATGCAAGTGTCCAGTGTTGATTTTAACATGGGGACAGATCCAATTTTGCAGAGGGGAGAGACAACAACCAGCATTGGGAGAATAAAACCAGAACTCTACAAACAGAAGTCTGTGGATTCTGATGGGCAACAAGAAGATGTGAAAACATGTGGAAAACTTAACTTCACTCTCCGGTATGATTATGAGAATGAACTTCTGGCTGTCACAATTGTCAAAGCCTTAGATCTGCCTGCTAAAGACTTCACAGGAACATCCGACCCCTACGTTAAGATTTATCTGCTTCCAGATAGGAAAAAGAAGTTTCAGACACGAGTTCACAGAAAGACATTAAACCCTGTCTTTGATGAAACCTTTCAGTTTCCTGTAGCCTATGATCAACTCAGCAACAGGAAATTGCATTTCAGTGTTTATGATTTTGACAGATTTTCTAGACATGACATGATTGGGGAAGTTATTCTTGATAACCTTTTTGAAGTCTCAGATCTCTCCAGGGAAGCCAATGTATGGAAAGACATCCACTGTGCCACCACAGTAAGTAATATGTTCCAAAAGTGTTAATGTGATATTTTCATTTCTCTTTTGTAGTTTGTGGCAAAGCATTCTGTTTATCAGCAGAGTCTGGAGGGAAAAAAAAAAAAAAAAGTCAATATTTTCATTTGATCAGAGAAACAGAGAAAACAAGATGCTTGGGAGGCTATAAAATTTAATTAGTACAAAATCTTCTGGGAATATACTAGCACCCTTATAGCTCACTGTGCAAATATAAATTAAATTTATTAATTAAATAGTACATCTCAAAAGTCACTGCTTAACAAGAACAATTTACATTTTCCTGTTAATAAAATACCCTGTCCGTCAAAATAACTGTCTAGTAAGGAACAGAGCCTGTCCTGCTCTTGTTAGCAGATTTTCATAGTTTGGGAATCTTGTGGAGGAGAAGAGAGGCTGAAAATGCTTGAAGTGTAAAAAATCTGTGCAGTAGATGTATCTGTGTTGCTTCTTGTTACTAGCAAAACTCAAGAGACACAGGCGAGTACAGTTAGGAAATAGGAATTATCAGTTTATTGTTGCAAGCATGAAAAGGAGGCCTGTGCATGAATAACAGGATGGATGACAGACTACCAGCAGGAAAACCACCAGTCTCCAAACATTGTTATTATTAACCTTGAAATCCAAACTCATCTTCCCTGGCTTGAATTTAAGTGGATAAAAATGGAGGGATGTGGCATTTTTATTTTGGTTGGGTTTGGTTATCTTAACTACTATGCTATTTATATAGAAGTTTTCCCATCTCTTGTTCTTTGGAGATAACCAAAACACTCTGAATCATTCCTGCGTTTGAGTATGGGCTGGAGTTGCACAGCATGGAAGAACAGAGGACAGAGAGATGTACTTGACACTGCTTCAGTTCCAGAAGCTTCATCCCATCTCTTCAGTAGAGCTGAAAACTTCCCATACCTCCTTTCCCAAATATTTTCATGCTGTTCATACCTGCTAGACAGAGAAGTCTAGGACTTTATGACCAGGAGGAAAAGAGGACAGGTATTTGCTTATAAGCAATGTGTTCCCTAATTAAGGAGAAATATTAGGAGAAATATTGTTTAGTCTATTGAAGAGGAGACTGAGAGGAGACCTTATTGCTCTCTACAACTACCTAAAAGGAGGTTGTAACGAGGCTGCTGTTGGTCTCTTCTCCAAAATTACTAATGATAAAATGAGAGGAAATGGCCTCAAGTTGTGTCCAGGTAGGTTTAGATTGGATATTAGGAAGAAATTCTTCACTGAGAGAGTGGTTAGGCACTGGAACAGGCTGCCCAGGGAGGTGGTGGGGTCACCATCCCTGGAGGTGTTTAAAAAGAGAGTAGACACAGCACTTGAGTCTATGGTCTAATGGATAGATAGATGTTAGGATGAAGGTTGGACTTGATCCTAGAGGTCCTTTCCAACCCTAATGATTCTGTGATTCTATGACTAGGGAGAGGAGCACAGTGGAGACAGTTTCCAAATGTGAATTCACAAAGCTAGCTATTTATTTTAATGGCTGGGTCTACCAAACTGGTCTGAACAGCCTCCAGCACACCTCCAGAAAACCACATCTTGGTTTGATCAAGCTCAGATTTCAAGTAAATTTAAGAACTGTGTTCTCAAGCTTAAAATTGAATCTCTGTTTAAGATCTTGGAATAATAGCCTGGTAACATTTTTTTAAATTTCTTCTAGCTTCAATATTATCTTTAATACTTTAGTAATTATTTGAGTGCTCACTGGTCCATTGCAACAGAAAAGTGTGTGAGATTTTTAGCTGATAACTGGAGTGGTTTCAGCAGATTAGAATCCCTGGACTATTCATCACTGGGTTTGAGCAGATTGAAATGCCATACCAAATTATTCATTTGGGAGAGATACTAATATCTGTCTGGATGAAAATGGTTGCTAATCTTGGCACTGAATTTCAATTCAAATTTCTTCCTCACTGTTAGTACAGTGCATTTATAGTGCTTAATTTACTCTGCTGGTGTTGTACTACCTGTGAAGTTAAAGAGAAAGCACAAAGGTTTTGGATTTCAGTCTTTCAGCCAGCACAGTTTACAGTATTCCCTGTGCATAAATAAGTTGTCTCCACTTAATCCATAAACAGTAAGCCCATAACATTGAGATATCTTCTAGTATTGGGTGACTGCATCAGCTTTCACAGGCCTTTTACTATTCTCAGAAAACTGTGTAAGAAACTGATTGAATTGAATTGATTTTTCCTGGCAAAATGAAACCCTCCTATAAGATGTCCTGTTATTATATGTGCAGTGTGCTGCCTTGTGTCTTACTTCAGCTGTTTCATGTAGAGTAAAATTGGTTAGTAACAAAGGTTTCTAGTTCTGCCATTTCAGAAACTGTAAGATAAGGGAGCCAATCCTGCACAGTGCATAAGATGTTAAACAATGTGGAATTATGGTCTTAAACATCAGATCTAAAGTTTACCAAAGACACTAACTAGCAATTAAATAGCTAGCTAATGCTTGCCAGAGTCAATTGGACTTGGATTAAGCCTTGAAAAAGAAGATCCAGGTTGTTCTACAATTAGTGAAAAATAACTGCACTCCAGGCAAACATGCTTTAGTATTCCAAAGAATCTTCAAAAAACAAACTGTCTGTCTCAGTGGGAAGGTCCTTACTTACACATTGGAGCATAGGAATCAAGATACCATTCGGCAAATATATTTCTCTCATGCTTTTTAATTCTTCACATCTCCTCTTTTTTGTTGTATGTTCTGTGGAGTTTTTCAGCCTTTTCTTCAGACATGTTTCTTACACCCAGTGTCTTGCTCATGCTGTTGCTAAATGATAGATGGTAGACAATGGTAGACAGATAGGTACAAGGACTGGTCCAAAACTTAAAAAACACATCAGAAGTAGCCTTTCCTCAGCTTTGAGTCTTCTACATCTGTTCCATAGTCATGAGTCTTCTGTGCAGAAGGTAAGAGTGAGGGTAAAAATCATTTGTATTACCTGCTTGGGAAGAACCAATTTTTATGACACAAGACTCTGCAGTCTGAGTTGAACACCTGCTAGACAGATTTACCACAGAAATGAACTACAGTATTTTACTAGTGAAGGACTTGGCCGTGCTGGGTTAATGGTTGTTGATGATCTTTGAAGTCTTTTCCAACCTAAATGATTCTATGATTTTGTGATTCTAAGGAAGCTACCACAGGAAATCAGGAGATTCTCTGGTATGCAAAGACTCTGTCAGTAACTAACATCATTTTAAAAAGATTCACTTGCACATTCATAAAGAGTTTTTATTTGGTACGGGAAATACACAGTCTGGGGAAAATAAGACTAGATGATTGCACTGAGTCCTTTTGGCTGTAAAACCAGTGACTTTGTAGGAATTGACCATCTGAATTTTTTTTTTTTTTTTTTTTTCTCATAATAGGAATTTGAAACTATTGTATAGAAGTGCAGGATTGGCCCCCTGCCCTCATTTTTATTCTTATGATTTTCAACTGTTGATATTTATTCATCTTTTGTAGTTTATATTTTGTTTCTTTAATTTTTCATTCATATAATTGTTTCTCTGTTATATGTTATGTTGAAAATCTGCAGCTATTGTATAATATGTAGCATGTACCTGTTGTAAGTGCTGAAGCATTTTCATTTCTTGATGTTAAAATATTGAGGTAAATTTGGTGTAAAATCAGTTGTGGAAAAGAAGTATCCTAGCTATCTGATTATATTCTTATCCCCAAATTTTGCTTATATATGAGTGATTGAATTTTCAATAAATAATCCATCTTTTACTTCTGTTTGTTTGATTAATTTAAAAAAAAAAATAGAAAAATGTGAGCCATTTTTGGAACAACTGTGAAGGTTTTAGTATATTGGAATACTGTAATTCTTAATACACTTTAGGAAATTAATTGATAACATCAGAGGTAAACAAATAGTATCAAATGTATTGCTTACTCAACATATCTAACTTCTGTTTTTGCAAAGTGTTTGTGAGTTTTGCATATATTTCTGAGGTTTTGTTACTATCAAAATATACCACATACTGTAAAAAAAGAAAACATGTTCATTGGACTTGCTAGCAAGCACTTAAGTGCAAATATTCAGTGTTGTAAAATTGCTTAGGCAAAAAGACCACCTCTTGTGATGTAGCACTTTCTGGGTTGAAAAGCTTATTAACTTCCTATTATACTTTTTCAAATTGTTTGTTTTGAAAATCTCTGCCTCTAACATCATTGCCTTAAAAAAAAGGCAAGTGATTGTCAGAAACATCTTTTTTTCCATAGTTATTCTGTGAACTTTGTTAGTGTAACCAATTATAGGAAACTGTTCAGTTGGGGAAAAAAAAAAATAGGGCTCAGAATTTAGATGAAAACCATTTCCAGCAGAGTCTCTTGGGGACGTTAGTCAGGGAGCTGTCATATATCAGTAGCCTTTAGAGTCTTCTCATGTTGACAGATTGAACTTGATTATAATTTAGTTTTTCAACACTGGGCACTTCAATGCTGCGATTTTCTCATTCGTGAAGTGGAATATAAAAGAAAGTTTTATAAAGACACAGACTTTGTGTGATGCTTATGATGTGTGTTTGCTGTTCCTAAAGCACTTGCAAAGAGAAGGGTATTTAACCCTTTTTAATAAGTGGGACAGTAACATTTGTCTAAGTTCATTTATCTCAAATGCTTTCCAGAGTAAGATGTCACACAGGTAATCCTGCTCACTGTTGACCTGTTACAGAAAGAGATTCTTCTGACTTCCTGACCAAACAAGTGAAGCCCACCTCTGTAGTTCACGGAGCAATTCTAGGCATTATCTTTGCTTAGTTTTCTTCATAGTTTGCTATTTTATAAGTGGACAGAAAGTGTGCTAGACCTTACTCTGAGTAAAGCAGTAGTAGTACAGAGCTGACAAAGCTATGTCTTATGGTCATCAAACTCTGAGGCCACATTATAAGGATTGTCCTGTTTATTAGTGTTCAAAGAGCAGCACTATCAGGAATGTTTTGTCACTGGCAATGTGGTGGATTATGCCCTACAGGTAGCCATCCTCATCAGAATGGATTTAAGACTATAAGTGTTTCTGGAAATGGACAGAAAAGCTTTAACATCATATTAAACAGGTATAAAAGTAAAGGTCTATCATTATAAAAATATTTATCATCTCTGTAATGGGAACAGGCCCTTTAAAGCTAAGAAGAGCTGGCCCTTGCAATTTCTACTCAGGGCAATGATTGATATAAAGGATTCATGTGATCACCTGCTGCTGAGTAGATGAGAGAATACTCTGAGTTAGTCTTTATAGGAAACATGTTGAGGTTTTTAATTTAGGTTTGGGACTGCTTTAGGTCTTGGTGATAACTAGAAAATACAAAGAAGAAAGTGGGGTTCTGTCCAGTTACTGAAAGCAGGGAAGGTTTCTATTACTAAATATTTCTTTTCATTTGAAATGACAAGTGATTTGTATATTCTGCTTTGCTATAGGCAATCTACCACTTTCAGTCTATCTTAGACATAAGAAATATTAGATGAATGAAGAATGTGGTTTCCTCAAGGGAAGTTAATATTACTGTGTCCAGGTGGTACTGTGGTAACTATGCTAAGATGCACTACTTGACTGACCTACTGTGTCCTAAGTGCTCTCTGAGTTTCTCAGTGCAGTCTCTTTGCAGTCAATGCATTGCTGCTTCAGAAGAGCATCTTTGTATGGGAAGCCACATACATTTTGGTTTGTTCATGTACCAGTAGATGCCACAATTAATTCACAGAAGTACCTCTGTTCTCAGCTGTTCTGAAGCAGGAATGGGTTTCCTTGCTGCCCGGCAAGATGAAACCACCCCACTGGTGCACAAGACAGAGGCTTAGGTACAGAGCGAGTGACAAAAGAAGCACCCAGGAGGCTTCATGGGGTGTTACAAAGAGCATTCAGCCTGCTAGACCCAGCATGCTATCTCAGGGAGTCCTCCCTATTCAATCAAGACTGCAATCAGCAGCTTCACTTACCCAGAGCAATCAGGACATCAGGCAAAACCAAGCATTAGGCCTGCACGAGCAGAAGACACTGTCATTACAGAGCAACAGGCCCTGCTGCTTCCACACTATTTTCCACAGAGGCAAGAACAAACACAGACCACATTGATTCATTTCCCAGGACAACAGTTCAATCAATAAGTGGTGCTAGAAGGAAGAAAAAGAACTGGATTTGATATGCAAAGAATAACAGGAGAGAAAAAGAAGTATTTTCTGTGGGGACAAGTTTTTCAAAGTAAAATCCCCTTGAGAGGTGGTAGAATTAGTTCTCCAGCTCGAGCTTTGTGTAACTTTTGAAAATTTCTGTAATAGCACAAGTATGATCAAATTCTAAGTGCATAGATGAGAAAGCAGACAGACTGGTAGATCTCTGTACTGTTCTTTCCAATCTTTCTTATAGCTCTTGATCTATACCTCAAAACTAAAAAAACATCTTAATACATTCTTACCTAACTGTCTGAGAGGACAGGTTTCCCTCTTCTTTCCATCCAACGCCTAACATGTTATGTTTTATTTTGTCCCTGATTCCTGAAGCTTGAGGTCAGTAGCTTTATTGGAAAGCAGCAATATATAGAATATGCTTCTAAACAGAACAAGCAGAAGAGAGGGAGATTAATCTGTCCCATGGGGGAATTATGTTCCTGCGGTATGCACATGATCCAAAGGTCAAGTTCTGTCAATTCATTTTTCTTTAAATTTGCATAATATAGAGCAAATCATTTTTCAGTGTGACTAAAGAAAGCAGCTGAAAGTCTAGGAATGTAAATAGCTAAATAATTTCTTTGCTATCTAGAAAATTATTAGTAGTTAGTACAGATGCTTACTCAAAATACAGCAGGAAAATGAAGAAAAAAAATTGACAAATCACTTGTTTAGGAATCGAGTACAAAATAAATTCATGCTGCCTGTAGTATTTTTGCTATGCTATTCTCACATGAAATCTTGAAAACATCCTTTAAATTACAACTAATAGGAAAGTAATTCTGGATATTACAATTTAGATTAAGAATTAAAATTATTACTTACTGTGGATTATGATAATCTGAACAATAATACAAATAGCCACAAGGAAATACTTGTTATTTTAGCCATGGAAACTAATAACACACAAGTAACAATAGAAGATTATAAATTTTTTAGTTCCAGTAACATTTACATAGTTCATTGTTAAGAATCCATAGCAAATTGGTCTTTTAAGAATTTGTCTGAATTGCAAAACTTGAAAAACTAGGGGACAAGAAGAAGGAATCAACATCCATTGGTAAAAAAATGTCCTAGAGTTCTTTTGTGATCAAAAAGTGATGCACAAATGACACTTTATTTCACATATTGGCTTCGTATAAGCTTTTCATTCCTGCTAGCATAGGAAACCAGTTAAGATCTTGGAGTATAGGAAAGGTACTATGGAAGTTCTTACACTTGTCAGTATAGTAAGTAAGTAATGTTTGCTTTTCAGTTCAGTATTAATGAGTGGTGGGTGATATGTGAGAAGAAACTACCCTGAACACAGGAGGTTTTGTATCTAACTTCCTCACTGAATTTGTGGATGTTCCTAGATAAAAGTTGTCTCTTATGCTGAATTTAATGGAAACAACGGGGAAAATTAATTGGACTAAGAGACAGCAAAGCTTTTTCCAGCAACAATGCATCTAAAAACTCAGTCAGGCTAATTGATGCTCACCCACAAGGGCTTCAAACTTCTCCTCACATCCCTCCCCTGATTACCTATTGTGTGAGTAGGAAGCACAGCCTCTGTAGAGGCTGGTGCTTCTACAGGTGTAAGTGTGAAAAGGAGAGCACTGGTATCCATTGGGTCAGGACATTTTTTCATCCAACTTTGCCAACCCCTAGGGGCTTGATTTCCCAAAAGCCCTAAAGGAGGGAATGCGTATGGATCCTTGGTAAAATATGGATCTTTGGAAAATATTAGCATGCCCATTCAGGGCTGGTTGCTTTTGTGGGATGAGAATTACACTGTTTGAAGAATCTGTATTCTGTAGAAAAAAAAAAAAAAAAGTTATTCTGAACTGCAGATATGCACATTTGAGATTGGTGTTTGTCTTGTTTTGTTCTAGCATCACTGTACCAGAAATGGATTGGATAGTGAGGTAAACTGGGAGCCATAAAAATAGCTGAAGCTGGTGTAGTGCTTACAACCATTCCAGTTCCTTAGTTCTGTATGATGGCTTGTGTACACAAAAGGGAAATAAATGAAGAAGAGATATGCAGTAACAACAAATACTTTCTTTTACATTAGTGCAGCTGTGCTCAATGCTGGCTTTTCTGTACCTGTTATTGGAAGTCAGTGGGGGGGAATCATTACAAGCATCTGTAAAGCTAGCTGTTAATTGAGATCTAAATTTAATTTAAGAAGAAAAAGAAAACCTCAAAATAGGCCTAGGAAAGAGGGAAAATTTTATGGGAGTTACTTAAGTAACATGCAGTTCTGGGTGAACAATTTGAAGCATAGTTAAAAATTTTCAACCACAGGGTCCAGGCTTCTATCTTCCGAGTTGTATTTTGTCTGAGGTGGGCTGTAATGCAAACGTGATTTTTGAGCACAGTCTGTGCCTTAGCTTCCTCAGATTTGCTTTCATTGAAGGGTTCCTGTCAGAGGACTTGTGTGAGCTTAATTATTTATCATATTAGAAAGTGAGGAAAACACAAATTTTCCAGTGCATTTGGACTCTGAAGTAATTGAAATCCTATTTTTAAATCTCATTTAAAATCAATAATACTTAAGGATTCAGGGCATGTTACTCATGATAATCTTGTGTGGTGGACAAAGATTGGCATGAGAAGTTGAAATGCTCACCCTTGATTTTGTTCATTATCTAGGTCTGAACCTGTATTTTCAGCTCCAAATTCATGAATGTTTAGTGCTCAAGTTAACAAAGTCTGTGGGGGAAAATGGTGTTATTTCAGATATCTTACCCAATACCCAGTATCTGATGCCACTGTATGTATATGCATCATTTTAATCTTAGCCCCTCAAAAGAACATTTCAAAGTTCATAAATCTTGGGCTTCACCCTGTGTGATTGATTTCCAAAGAGCATTTATTTTAATGTTGCATTTTAATATCTTAATCCTCAGTTGCCCTATGACTTGTAGAGGTCCTAGCACAATATGGTCAGTTCACTTAAGTATGAAATAAGAACATCAATCTCAGCAGATATTAAGAGTAGAAACTGAGTAAAAGGACTAGGGCTTTCTATTCCTTGCTAACCAAAAAAGACACTCTATAAAACTGTTAGCAAACACCAAATGCCACAACCAGTACCAAATTAAATTAAAAAGATAAAATAATCAGAGTTTTTTAAAGGGTTCTGAAAGAAGTTGTATTCTGGTGCAATCTGAGGACCTTGGGAACTTTAGTCTGTGGTGGCAATCTATGACAGACAGTTGTCTCCACCAGGAGGACAGTTAAATGATGGCTATGGACTAGTGCAGGGTAACTGATAATTTTATTTCTAGCCCTTTGATCTTACAGTTAGTGGCTCATAAATGTCTTTATTACAGTCAAGAGTGTTTATCTGAAGTAATGTCTATTCTAGTGCACTGTATAATTTATCAATTGAAGTAGTGAATAGAGCAATATGAGTATTGTTCCACAATAAGAAAATCAGACATTTCAAGGCAGCACAAGCCACATTTTTTCCAGGTATAGGTCATAGGTGTCAGAAAATGCCTGCATAAACAGGGGAGAGGTAGAGAGTCTTTTCTCCACCCTAAAACAATCCCTTACCACTTCAAACAGACAAGTCAGTACACAGCTTACAGAGCTCTGGTAACTTCAGTACCTCTGCCCTTTGGACAGCCTACTGTGCAGAGCAAAAAGATTCCCCTCATTTGTCATTCAAGCATTTCTAGGTTTTTTTGTATTAAGGCACCTTGCTTATTAATTGCATGGTCAAAAACACTGGGTTTGATTGCAGGGGATTTTACAAGATCCTTTTTCAATAAAACTTCAGTACATGGTGTTCAGAAAAGAAAGAAAAAGGGCTGAGTATAAGCCTCAAATGGTTGTCATTATGTTAAGCACTGATGTTTTTTTCTGCCCTTCAAAAAAGTAGTTTAGAGTAACCACTATATGGAGTTTTGCAAGTATTTTAAGCAATGCTTCTTTTAAAGTATTTAAGTCATGGTAAATAGCCCTGTCTGTATTCTTGTCTGAGCTCACACAAATCTTTAAGTGTCTATCCAATTTGTCTTCAAAAAGAAATAATAGAATACTCAAATTCATACTCCCATCTTCCAGAAAAAGATTTTTTTCTCTATTCACCTACACAACTGCTCTCTCTGAAGAAGGAATAGTTAGTCCTTTTTATGAGTGGCCCACTGTGTTTTATGATCCAACCCATGTTCAGCACCTCTCTCAACATAGACCTTAAATTTTGAAGCACTGGATGTGAGGAAACTACATTTATTTTTCAGACAAAATCAAGAGGTGTCTTTGACATATGGGTGTGAGGAACAACAATCAGTCTGAACTCAGACAGTAATGCTAGTAACAGAAGCTTTTCCTAAGACAGATTTCAGTTATGACAAAAACGTAAATATAACAAACAGCACTTGCCATTATAACAAATGAGTGAAGTGGATTACACTCAATTTGTTCAAGTTTTAATTGTACTTTCTGAAATAGAAAAGTGAGTCTGTTAATGGACTCTGTCACAGAAGTCTGCACTGTGTATGGCAAAATAAGGAATTGGGCTAAGGAGATGTCAAATAGATGTGTTTATCCTATGTGGACTGAATGAAATAAATCATTTTGAAATCCTGAGAGATCTGAAATCCTAACAAGCATGAAATATGCCCCTAGTGCGTGTTCACACGCTTATCAATCAACTAGTTCTCAGAATAGAATCCCAGTAAAATGATTGAACATGTGAATTGATCAACCTACACAAAAGTCAAAATTTTATTAACAGCGCAACAGAGAATTAAAGCTTTTCTAAAACTGCATTCTTCAATCTAAAGTCTTCAATGCAGGGGGGGAAAAAAAACAACCCACAAAAAAACCCAAAAACCCTGAAGCATGTTATTAAGTCTATCTTTACTCGAGAAAGATTTGAAGTATGTATTTCAATTTAAACTGAGTATTAACACAAAGGAAGTCAATAAAACTGTTCATATAAGCAGCTGAAAAAATGTCAACAAGAAGCCCCAGTCTGTCTCATAACTATAAGCAATGTATTTGTCATCTATGCAGCTATCATTATTTTTGTCTGTATCATTTATAAATATATCATGCTTGCCTTATGATGCTAGAACAGCTGTACCATGAATCCAGCAGTTCTCAAACAAATTTGTACTCTTGGGGTAGCTGTAGGTTTAAAAGATAAAATATTGAAGCTGAGATATTAAAAATAAACTTTTCAGTATTAGTCAAAAAAAGTCCTTTGAGATCACATGTGCATGCTTGAGAGTGGCTTCCTGACAGAAGTGACTTCCTTACATGCTCCTTACAAACTCAAAAATACTGAGCTTTTTGTTTGTTTGGTTGGGTTTTTGTTGTTGTTGTTTGGGTTTTTTGTTTGTTTTTGGTTTTGTTTTGTGTGTGTTTGTGTGTGTGTGTGTGTGTGCGTGTGTGTGTATTTAAAGTCTTAGAAAGACAGGAATAATTTAGAACATAACTAAAGTTTCAACAACTAAACTTTTGTAGTATTAGGATAATTATATAACTGATAAAAGAAGGACAAGAAAGAATAAGAACTGATTGAATCTGTCTTCTTTGGATCACATATATTGTGTTGCAGCATCTGAACTGTATGGCAACATCCTATTGCATGAATTTACAGCACATTGTCTCAACATAGACACTGTCTCTTTGTGAGGATTATTAAGATCCATATGGACCTTAGCCATCTTTCCAAGTATATTATCCTCCAAAAAGTTTATCTTGAGCTAGGAAAGTTGTAGATGCTACTCCTTTGCTTTTCTTCTAGAACAGAATACCTCAAAGCACAGTAAAAACAATAAAGCTAGCAACTTTTACAGGCACATTAACCTTTTCAAAGCACTTAGACGGGATGAACTTTTCCTATGCATACATGTGCACAGAAATAAATCTCCTACATAAATTCCAGTGGCTGAAATGCATGTAAATGTGTGTGATCTAAATATCCTAACAGACTTCTTTCTATTGGGGATGATGGAGTCTGAGAGGACTTCAAAAGGAGTCTTTCTGTGTTAAAAAGGAAATTCTAACTTTTTGCATGATCTGAAATAAATTGTTGGTACTATTGTCAGATTTCTAATCATTACTTTTCTTTTTCAGGAAAGCATAGATTTGGGTGAGATCATGTTTTCCCTCTGTTATTTGCCTACTGCTGGGAGAATGACATTAACAGTGATCAAATGTAGGAATCTCAAAGCAATGGATATAACTGGTGCATCAGGTGAATCTACTTCTTTTTTAAATTACACGGCAGAGTCTATTCAGGAAGGGGCCAAATAGGAACTGATTTTTTCTGTGTTTAACATGTGAAATGGAAGTAGCAGGAGAATGGGTATAGGCCCTGTTCAGATCTAGTGGCTGTCTTCTGTTCAGAATGCCCATACCTTTCCTTTGTATTGACAGAATACTGAAAGCAGTGTTTGACAGGTTGCTGAACCTTTGTAATTTTTTGTCTTATCAATGTGACATTCCTACAAAAAAAAACCCACACACACACACAAAAAATTTGCTCTTATACTACACATTTGAATGATTTTGAGTCCAAATGCACACAACTGATTATCTGTTACTCAGATCCATATGTCAAAGTGTCACTGATGTGTGAGGGTCGAAGACTAAAAAAGCGGAAAACAACCACAAAGAAGAATACTCTCAATCCCGTTTATAACGAGGCCATCATCTTTGATATCCCTCCAGAGAATGTGGATCAGGTCAGCCTCTCCATTGCAGTGATGGACTATGATCGGTAAGCACAGTTTGCTTTCTGACCATTAATCTTCAGTGAAAAGTTACCTCATCATTGCAAGCAACTACCTTCTACCTCCTTGAACATATGAGTAGGTTCAGTATCACAAAAGGTAAAGCCTTTGGGTCTTTTCCTGAAGAAGTTTAAAGCTTCCACACCTTTTAGACCTCAGGCCATTTTCTCTGCATCATAAATAACTGTGATGAGCAAGAAACATGGGCCACTAGTCTTGGCTTACATTTCTGTCCCCATCTGGTGGCTGGACTAGTCAAAAGCTTTATAGATCAGGTATGTCTCTGTGTTAAAAAAAAAGGCCCTCACACCTCTAATTTCCATTTAAATGGCTAGTATTTGAAATCAAAGAAAATTTAGATTACAAAAAAGAATTAGATGTTAATTATCTCATTGAATTAAGTCACAATTAATTCTTTCATTGACTCAAAAAAGAAGCTTTGTAACCTTTGGGTTCAGTCCTTGCTGATAACATATCTGAGCCTCAGTTATCTATGTCCTCACTGAGAACTGACAGGAAGAGACTCCTGCTTAGAGTGGCTCAAGGACTGCAAGTTAAACTAGAGAATGACTGACAGAATCATGCCTGAGCCAAGTCTGCTTCATTCAAGTGCTATTAGTAATGAGCGCTTGAGATTACAGGGCAAATAAACAGTGAAAGTCCAATTTAGCAACACAAACCTTCAGAGTGTTTTTCCTTGCCATCAGATTTCTGATTGTTCTCCAACTTCAGTCAGGATGTGAAAGTCAGATTTCTCAGTCAGATGTGAAAGGGGCACTGGGGTGCAATTAGGGGAGAAGAGCACAGCAACTGCACACTTTCAGTCCTCTTCAGCTGCTCCTTTCAAGCTGTTTACTAAGAGGAAGTTAGGAAACATTATTCTAAGGTTCATATAGGCAAGGTACAGAAAATTACTTTCCAGAGTCCCTCAACAAGTCTATGGCACTGCCAGGAGCATGAAGTATTAAGGTATGGCCTATTTATGGCTAGGCCTCTTGCCTTTCACATTTTTGACTGAAGTTCCAATGGCCAGAACAGTTAGAGCTGGGAAATACAGTGTGAAATGACATCTGAAGAATCTGCAGCAGGAATTGTATTCCCCACCATTTTATTCTGTCTTCCTCTCCCACAAAATTTAAGCATGCTTTCCTTGTAGATAATTTGGTGTATTATGGTCCTTTTCTGTCCTCGTGTCTTTATGGTTGTAATCTTTTAATGGCAAGGGTTAAGTATTCGTCGCTATTTTTATAGCTGCTAGAAGCTACAAAAGTATGGCTGGAGGTTTTTGATGCTACACTACAGAACTTAATATTACTATACTACTACTAAAACTAATATCTGTGATAAATAATGTGAAAACTGTGGGCATACACTCTGTGCTGCACTAAAGCAATAAACAGAATTATACATAGGATGTTATTAAAAACATTTTTATTAAAAAAAAATTCCACCTCTGCAATTCTCAGAGTAGGGCACAATGAGGTCATTGGGGTATGTCGGACTGGAATTGATGCGGAAGGGCTTGGAAGAGATCATTGGAATGAAATGTTGGCTTACCCACGTAAACCAATAACTCACTGGCATCCTCTAGTAGAGGTAAGAAGTAGTGAAATTTTCTTCTTCTACATATAGTAAATGTTCTTGTCTTTCTTAACCTCACATGCTTCTGAGAATCATGAAAATCAGTGCAGCATCTATGGAGCAGCTGTAAGATCCTTAGCACCACTACTTTCATGGGTCTACTAATGACTTAAAAGTGACATTTCAAAAAAGCATTTAAAGTTTCCAGAGATTATGATAAGGATCTTACATTGACTTAGAAGAGATCATTTGCAAGTATTTCAAATGCAATCATTTCCTATTCAAAAATCTTTAACATGAACAGCTTATACTGCTAAAACATTAACCTGAAATTGGCCTGATAATTAGGCTAAATTGAGCCAACATGCCATCAGCAACCTCCAGAGTTACTCAGACACTTACTGGAAGTGTATTCCAATGGCATGGGTGATTATACTTACAAGTGTCTGGTCTTGGGCTCCCTCTTCAACCTGCTGTGGCCAAATCTTATGGATTTGTGGACCTCTCTGGATTATGTAAATTTGGAGACAGCGGTATCACTCCTGATTCTTGAAACAAACTCACTCCTGTGAAACAATCATTTTTAGGGGGTCACTTAAGGAATTTTCTTTCCATTATTAGTTCTATTAGAGACTTTGATCCAGAAATGGTCTAGATCTGATTTGGGTTCTTCCTTGAGAGATTCTCTCATCCTCTGAAAGAAGTGTGATGCACAGACAGATATGCTGACATTTGTTAAACTAACACTTTTCTTGCAGTTACCTGGCCGAGCAACCAGTTTTGATAGCCAGGGATCTTGTTCATCACCAAAACCACCACTTACGCCCTAGGGAACAAGAGTGGATTCATCACGTTCGGTGTCCAAAGCTCCCTTGTAGCTCACATCTACATAAACAGAAGGTTTGGCTTCTGCAGATGAACTGTATCCTTATTTTTTTACTAAAATACATTTTTCCTTTTCTAAGTCTATATTGTAATTTATAATAATTTCTTAACGTATGAAAGAAGTTGACTTGAGCCAAATAGAACCCTTCCTCATAAAAATTCATTCACATGTTTTCTCGCTGGCATATATGCAGTGTCATATCCAAGCAGTGTTTTGATATGACTTCGATCTTTGCATAGACAACAAAATCAGAAAAAAAAAAATCCCTTAAGGAACTCTAAACCACTGCAGCTTATAATGCCTAATTCTTTTGAGGGAGAGCAAATAGTCATGTATAGCTTATGTATTAAATATCTTCTAAATTGCACTAAATCCTGTATGACTTCTCAAGATAACACTTCAAACTGAATGTTGCATGAAAAAACAACTATTGTCATGTTTTGAGTGTTTGGAAAATCAGTTCATTCCTTGGGCAGGGAGAAAGGGCTGGTCAAAAGCCCACTGAAGCCAGTGAGAAGGACCCTACTGGCTTCACTGGGTTTTAGTTCAGCCTTTATGGAACAGGTCTCACAACTGGATCTATGCAGTTATAATCATCCAGCAATCAAGAAGACAGCTGCCCTTACAGGAACTCAGTATCCTGTCCAGCAAAACAACCAGTCATATGCACCCAGGCAGGTGACTGTACTTAGCATCTGTTTTGCTTCAGTGACCCACTGGATGATGAAGAGCTAGCTTGGATGCCTCTGCATGGCACTGATCAGTGCATGTACAGGTGCTGTTTTGGAAAACTAATGTGTCTGCAATGAGTTGTGTGGGAGTTGATGCTTTCTCCACAAAGTAGGTATCTGCTGATGAGGTACATCCAGCCCTTTCAAAGTAGCCCATTTGCTGCTGGCATCATACAGTCCTTATTTGGTCTTTATGCAGGTCAAACTGTAGATGAGAGAATGCTCTGAAGTAAAGGAATTGATTTAATGTATTTTAGCTGTTCCAAATATTGACCAAAACCTGCAGTTACGCACAACATTTTTCTGATTCTTCATTTGATGCAGCAGCATTAGATTTCTTTGTTATTTTGACTAAGTGTATAGCTCACATGAAATAGTTTCTGCTCCCTAAATGGATGCCTCTAAAATTATATGCTAACTATGAATTTGAGATGGTTTATGTCAATATATGGAGAAAAAAAAAAGAAATGTAACAATTTTATATACTAGTAAACTTGTTTGTTAGAATACAATGTGAAAGCAAATGCAAAAAATTATTGGCCAAAGTGAGCTACTTTAAAACCTTGAAGAAAACTATGTATTATTTTATGGATTTAGCTCTTTATAACACTGCAGTTTACCTCAATTGAACAGTTGTTTTCTGGTGGTATGGTTTTGGGTTTTTTTTTTGTTTCATCGCTTGCTTTGTGTGTTTGTTTTGTTTTTCTGTGAAAAGCATGACAAAGAATACATGACTGGGACTGTGAATTTGAAAGCTGAAGTGCAACTAGAGAAAAGTTCAAGTGATGGCTCTTTTTTATCTTTGTATTGTATAAAGAAAATTGAGAAGATAGTTTTCAAAACAGTGTTTTTAGAGAAAAAAAACCTGTTGTACATGAGAAAAATGTAAATGGAAGAGAGGGAGGGCGGGAGGGAGGGAGGGCGGGAGGGAAGGAAGGAAGGAAGGAAGGAAGGAAGGAAGGAAGGAGGGAAGG
>JANHGN010004508.1:52154-151850 GCA_024605025.1 Megaceryle maxima
TTTATTCATTAAATGAATTAATACTGATTTATTCATTTAATATTAATAAAGATATTGTGAGGGTGACAGAACACTGGAACAGTCTACCCAGAGAGGTTGTGGAGTCTCCTTCTTTAGAGACTTTTAAAACCCACCTGGACACGTTCCTGTGTGGCCTGCACTAGGTGAACATGCTCTGACAGAGGGGTTGGACTAGAAGAACACCAGAGGTCCTTTCCAACCCCTGATATTCTGTGATTCTGTGATGCTGTGGTGCTGTGACTGGAGAATACTTTCTGTAAGGTTGGCTGTTATGAAGCACTCATTGAGAATCGGGAATCATGTCAAGGCCTGAGACTTTCCATATTAAATAACATATGTGATGTTATATAAAAACAAATTATTTGCAAAATCTTTACAATAGTAGGGTTGAGTAGGCATATTTTATGCAAAGCTGATTGTGTTTTACTTATTGAATATTGATTTTGTCAATAGTACCAAAAAATCCTAAAAATACTGAAACATGATAATATTTTTGTCCTTAAACATAGATGAAACTAACAAAACAGAAGTATGTCTCACTTATATATTTTTATCTTAGAATTTACATTTGGGAATTCCTGACATTTGAGCTCTTCACTTCTGAGTTTTGTGCCCATTAAATCCACAAATAAATCTGCCTAACAAACTTTAATCCCTTTATAAGATAACAATCCCTTTAGCCTTGTTCTTTAGGATATGTTTGTTAAAAACAGCTTGTTAAAACCAAGCCATAACTATCAGTTTCAGACAACCCTAACTTAAAATTCATTAAATAGTTTGTATTAAGGAAACATTCTGCTGAAATCCCTCTGATACCAAGTCAGTCTGAAATAGGCTAGCTAGCCATCTTAGATGGTTATTCACCACCTTCCTCATCATCAACAAATTACAGACAAACAGGAAAAGCACCCATGCCCGGGTCTTTAAAGCCAGAGCCCTGACTAGCACAGCAGCCAGACTCACAAACCTGGAAGGTATCCAGAGAGACATCATCAAGCAATTCCTCACTGATTTTTTTTTTTTTTTTTTTACTTCGTGGATTGTGCTTCTGGCTTAAATGTGCTGAGACTCAGTCAAATAAGTTCAGGCCTTCTAACAGGTAAGGTGGGAATGGGAACCATCTGTCTGGAGACCATCACCTCCACCTATCTCACTAGGACAGGGAATTGGCAGTTTAGCATTTTCTGTGCATACAACCAGAGGGAAAAATGTTTCACAGGAGGAAGTTGTAGCAAAACTTTGGTTTGGAGTTGTAGCTTCTGGCTACAATGTGGATGTAGTTGTTCTAGGAAATGCAAGTCTGTTCTTTATTCCTGAAACTTTATTCCTAAATGGTTGATCTAAAACCTGAAACATGATAAAATCCATCCACTAAGGTTAAAAGCTGGGAACTGAACCTGTCACATAAGCATACAACAGTGGCAAGCATCAGAAAAAATATTCCCTCCTCTTCTTCACAAGCTCCATGAAATCACTTATGTATTCAAAATGACCATCCTCTGCAATAAGACAGGCAATCATTCTCATTGTCTCACAAACATATTTATTGGCAGCAGAAACTGTTTTACATGCTCTAGCTGTGGCACAAACGCTCTTTAATGAGATCAGCATAACCATAAATTCAAACACTATTCAGGATGTTTCAGAGAAGCAGCCTTTGGGATGAGACAGAAGACGAAATCCAGTGTAGATAAGAAAAAGAAAACAAAATGTATTGTCAAACTACACAATGTTTTGTTGCTTTCAGCTGACTCCTATTAGGTCCTTTGGCCTGATTTTAAAGTGTCTTTACATAAATTTCTCTAGCAGAAAAACAAATGCTAGTCAAGCAGATAGAACCACTTATCTGAATAGCACTACAGCCTGGTTTCTAATTCTTTCAAATGAGAGAGGAAAGCTGTCTGATGCTGCTCATCCATGGTGCTGCATCGAGTCTTAGCTAGCTGATTGAGATAACATGCTTGCAATATGGTAATACAAGCCATTTTGTACCCATTTTTTGCAGAAAGAACTCACAAGC
Source organism: Megaceryle maxima (assembly GCA_024605025.1). Taxonomy (NCBI): domain Eukaryota; kingdom Metazoa; phylum Chordata; class Aves; order Coraciiformes; family Cerylidae; genus Megaceryle; species Megaceryle maxima. The sequence goes on from JANHGN010004508.1 coordinate 54,196, forward strand.
TCATATAAACTCTGATTGTATTCCAAGTGCAGTGAATTATGTGTAATTTTGACTGGCATTGTTGTCTGGTAATATTTATCTGTGTGCTTGCCTGCTAGTAATAATTGAATTTAAATATTTACATTGAGTTCTAGTTGAACTTGGGTATTTGTTATATTATGCAGCTGCATGCTCAAAATGATATCAAGCATAGCTTTCAGAAATTTAACTGGAGATCTGTAAGTGATGTTTTAAAAGCACATGCTGTATGAATGACAATGTAAGCATATTATGAAATTATATTCTTTTAAAGTGTTTATTTTTTCTTTTACCTCAGGAACAGTACACATGGCTAGGAAGCTCCCATTTAGATTCTTTCCTGTTTACCAATGAATATAAGCTTCTATTTTGTTTCACCTAGAGACCCTACCACAGCAAGCTGTGGGATTGCACTGAAAGGAACTATTGTATTGTTCCCTTTCAGACATATCACCCAAAAATTGTCTCCTTTCCTTCACCCTTCATGGTTGATATTTAGGTGATTGGTCTGAGCCTCAGTTCTCTCCCCAGGGGCAGAATTTAGAAGATTCAGGATCAGCACGGGGGACATAAGTGTAATCTGTGACATTTCACTGTCTTCATGGCTTCTCTTTTTGCTTCAGGAAGGAAGGCACATGTGACAACTCTCCTCATAATAAATTATTCTCTCCTTAATCCAGGTAATTTCCATTTGAAATGGTACTTTGAAAAAAGCCAAATCCCAGCCCTTTTCCTATCTTTGTTACTCTTCTGCCTGCATGAAGAGGAAGAATATGACACGAAATCCCCTTTTTCCTTTGAATGACTGCAACCCTGACATACAGCGATTGCAGAAGATAGAGTGGAGTGCTGGTCTGTCTTTCTCCACTGTGTAAGCAAGACCATGTCCTGTCCTCAAAGCAATTGGCTACACCTAATTCCTCTATTCCATGTAAAAGCAGAGTCCCACCAGCATATCCTGGAAACATCTTGTTTCCCACCATCATTTTCAGTTGCAAGGGTAACTATTTGCCTTGCCCATCAGTATATGCTCTTCTTAAACAACACTTGCAGCATAACTAGGATGACAAGGAGTCAGCAAAAAAAAAAGGGGGAAAGGCAAGGAAAAGAGAAGGAAATGGAACATACTAAATTCTAGTGAAAGTCATACAGTTTTAATTCTTTAAGTGTACCACAGCTGGTGGGCTTGATTTTGTTCATTCAACTCTGTGTGCTCAACACCACAGACTGGCAGATAGGTCTAAATAACTGGTTTGTCCAAAGAAGTTGAATTAAAAAATGGACCTATCTTTCAAACTGATTGTGCAAGGTGAGATACTAAAGAGTAAGAATATATTGTTTCATATCTTCAAAAGCTGTCAGAGTTACAGCAGATTATCTGGTGATGCCTCTTTGCCAAGTGCTGGCTTCAGTCCTAGGCTCAGGAGAAATCCACTAAAAATATTTTTCTATGTTGAATTCAGGCTGCCTACTGCTGTCAGTATTGGATTAGTCACCAGAATATGTTATTCTTTAGGTCCACTGGCACAGGGCTTGATGATGTCAATATTAATCAAAATGCCCCAGGGCAAGAATAGAGGAACACAGACACATTTCCTTCAGCTGTTTCCCTAGGAAACAGAAAAAGTCAATGAAGTTTATCATCCATCTTCAGTAGCAATGCCTGGTGACAGCAGTCAGACAAATTACTTTGAGTGTTTAATGTCACTTTGTGTTATTTAGATTTAATAAACCGATGAAGTTCCTTAATTTGGAACATACGTTCAAATTGTAAAAATATTGATTCAAGTATAACTGTGCTTTCCAAAGAAACAAATGAGATATACAAAAAGATAAAATATTATTCTACATACAAAGGTGTATTTTCCCCTGGAAGAGGAGTGTTCTCGCTCCCTGCATCCAAAGGAGAGTATCTGAATATGCAGATGGATTCATTACAGTTATAGTCCTGATTGTTTCAGAAACAATCCTGTTGCCCTCTGTGATGAGTGAGGCCAAACTGACATTGTTCAATTCTTGTTTCTGAGGAGCACTGGTGCACTGGCACACAGCACTGGCTGCTGCATACAATCCGTAAATGGCTTTCAAACTGATAGATTTAATTACTATCTATCAAGATTATTACAGCCTTTATTTTGACCTTGGTACAGGGCTTTTGACTGTACAAGGTAGAAACAAAAACACAGACCTGGTTCTTTTGAACTGAGATCTGCCAGATATCTCAGGTTCCTTAGGAATTCTACAGTATTTGTTCTGAGGGAGGGGTTCTTGCTTTGTTTCCCAAAACTTCAGTCTTTGGCCCCACAAGAAAGTGCTAGGTTTTAAGTTTTTACCAAAGCAAATTTTATCATTATTATTGTGCTGTAAATTTGAAAGTGCAGCTGAAGTATACCTGGGAGACTACAAATTCAGATATGTGTAAATTTTGGCATTCAACATGCACAAGTACATACCATATACATCTTTAAATAGTCCTCTGAATTTGTGTCTCTTTGGATTGGGAGCGTTGCATTTACATGCCTGAAAAGTCTGTAGTTTCCTTCACTTTTGAAGTAATGTGGCAACTAAAGCTAGGGATTTGTTGGATGGATTACTAGAGAGATCATGTGCAAGAATTTGCAGGATAGCTCCCTCTTTATGAAAGGCAGAATTAAGTTTCCTGAGCTGCAGAGAGTGTGAGCAGAGACAAGGTTATTTTATTTATCCCCTGTCCTACCCATCTGCATGGACAAATAGTTGTTGATCTGCTCATCCCTGAGAGTCTGCAGCTACTCATAGTGGTAACTTCCAAAGCCTCTCAGGCCCCCTCTGCCCCCCTCAGCTGCATCAAGTTCATATTCCTTAACCTGCTGAGAACTTGTTTAACCAATATAAAAGTAGCATCTTCTCCCTTTGTCACGGAAAAAGGAAAAATTTCCCTATACATTTTCTGCATCTTTCCTCGTATCCACACCTTGGAACACTGAAGGACAAGACTGTCTGTCCCGTACATTTTCTCATGCACCACAGTCACCTGAACAGGCATATGTAGATGAAGGTAACTTTTCATGCTGTGATTAGGATGAAGAAATCATTCCTTCATTTTCTGAGAATATCTGTGTAAAATAAAACCAGCACTATAACTAGTGATTGGGTTTTCCTTTACTTATCCCCATACCGTGGTAATGTTGAGCATTGCATGTTGTTTTCTAAATCTGTGATACCTATATCCCATGTTCTTTGTGACCTCTTGCTGTTTAAAAGATTGCTTACTTTCTTGAATCTGAACAAATGCTCTCTCAATCTCCTTTTTTTCTGTCTCATTTAACATAATAACAAGCCACTTGTTATTAATAAATAACCATGTTTTCTTCCTTTCACACATACATGCATAGAACAATCTGTTTCTTTCCATTAAAATTATTCTGAAGCTTCCTATACAGTAAATCTCAGAAGACTGGACATGAAAATTGTAGACTTGACTATTACAGATATGGCCTTTCCTCTGCTTTTTCACAGACTCTTCCACAGCCACTCCAAGCATAGAGTGTTACAGGACAGGATAAGGAATACCTCATTCTTCATTGACTCATTCTTACACTTGGCTACCACCACCAATGATGCTCATGATCTGCTTGTCTCAAAGGTTCTTGACACCTTTGCTATGTTCACAGTGAATAACAGACTGTTTATGCTTAAATTACTTCTCTAATCTTATGACTAATCTACTCTCCAATTCTAAGGCACAAACTAAACCTCATCTATTTATGCTGACACTTAACTCACATTAACTCAAAAGCATACTTGAGTCATTCAACACATTTAGAATACTTTTTCTTATTGCTTTTCTTCTTACACTTTTTTACTTTGCACTAAATTTTTCACTGTAGAAGTATCCCGCAAAAAGATTGAATGTAAGTTTAGCTTAAAAATAAGCTCCTGTGGACAATGCATAGCATGGAACTAGTTGTCAGCTAGTATACTTGGTGATACCTCCACCAACTCAAATAACAGTGACAAATTTCACCTGCTAAGTTACACCACAACTATATGTGGAAGTAGTGTAGATTACAAATTATAAAATGATCATTTAGGAAGTTCAACCAGAAAACAAACAAACAAACAAACAAGCACCCCCTCAAAATCCCCACAACAAACTCAGAACTATTTCATACTAGCCAAGGGTAACATATACTTTGGCAATATGGCATCATGCCTCTTTCTTGTATTGTAGTTTGCTCTTCTATTCTGCTCTTGTGAGACCCCACTCAGAGCACTGCATCCAGCTCTGGAGCCTCCAACACAAGAAGGACATGGATCAGTTGGAGAGAGTCCAGAGGAAGGCCACAAAAATGATCAGAGGGCTGCAGCACCTCTCCTATGAGGACAGGCTGAGGGAGTTGGGTCTGTTCAGCCTGAAGAAGAGAAGGCTCTGGGGAGACCTTATAGGGGCCTTCCAGTATCTGAAGGGGGTTGACAGGAAAGCTGGGGAAGGACTTTTTGTAAGGGCATGTGGTGACAAGACAAGGGGCAATGGTTTTAAACTAGAGCAGGGTAAATTTATATATATGTTTGTATATGTACAAAATGCCTGCTCATCTCTGGCTGTAGTAGAAAGGGTTTTGTGTCATCCTAGACACAATGTCCCAGAGAGGGCTGGGACAAAGCAGTGGGGCAATAAGCTTAAATATAAATTAACCTCAAAACAATTTGGGTATCAGCACCCAAATCAAATTATTTCAGGAGTGCACCTCTCATCTTTCAGTCATATCATCCTGTTCCAGGAGACATACTGGACATAAGGAATATGTTTAGTTTAACACACCCTAATATTCAGAGCAAGTCAGAATCTTACTTTTGCACATGTCAATAGTGAAAAGCTGAGTAGTTCAGTTCATAGCGGCTACCTGGGCTTGGAATAGGAGTATAATTGTATTCCAGAAGTAGGATTAATTCTTGAATGAACAATGAGAACATTTGTCGTTGTGAGAATTCGGAAGCATGCAGTATTTCTACTGCCAATTTATAAAGCATAAACTGTAGCAGTGAGCCCAAAAAGAATCAAAATAAAAACAGCAGGAGGAGATAAATTCTTGAGAAATAAAAAGGAAATCAATCCTTTCTGAAGAGGATTTTTCCCCTGAAGAGGCTTAAATTTCCCCTGTGGTTCTTCTGTACATATAAACTGTAATTCCACCTGCAAGTCTTCAGTTCTATGTCTATGTTTCTCCACAAAAGATAGTACCATTTGTGCCAGACAGTACTAGTTAATGATACAGAGAGAGATTCACAATAGATAACTAGTCCAGGAACACTGTCTGAGACTACTGAAGTTCATTTGATCTAGTCTGTTTTGGTCAATAATATGAAAATGAGTTTTCTGACAAACAGCTAAACTGATCTGATGCTTTTTGAGAGACTTAAGAAAAGTAAATGTATCCCCCTTGGATGTCTTCTTCAGACCCCCATATATACTCAGAGTTCCTTCATGTAATCAATAACAGATTTAGATAATGTTCTGCTTTAGCCATATTCTAAAATTAGCCTTTGGATAACTGCCTGCAGTAGTAGTCTTGATTATCCCAGTTAACATTTCACTGTGTGCCTAAAATCAGATGTTTCATATTGTTGTTTGTTGGTGGTTTTTTTGGTTTGGTTTGGTTTTTTCTAGCTGAAAAATTTAATCTCTACATTCCTGGATGTAAAGGTGTTTGAGAGGTCTCTTCTGTTATTTAGTCCATGGTGAGTCTTATGTAAGATTAGCTTTTTGTAAAAGGTGATATGGATGTTTTACAGCCATGGACCAATGTCAAGGCCTCTGTACCAAGAGCGCTATTTTATATTAGACCAAATGCACATGGGTCTGCTATCCAGTTGTGACATTCCTTTTACAGAGACCCATCCAGTGAGTGTTGATGAGCAATTTAATTCTGAACTTGCTGTCACATCTGAGTTGATACCTATTTAGTGCTACCTATCAAATCTGCCATTCACGTTGTGTTAGCTGAGGATGTGCTATTCTTGAGTACGCAGGGACACAAGCTTTTTGAAGACTCAAATAATTATCCTCAGTGGAAATTTTAGGAAAACAATACTTGGAAAGAAAACAGGACCCCAGGCAAGAATTTTCTTTTGATAGTTTGACTTTTGTTGTGTTCTGGTTTGTTTCTATCACAAAACAAATGTGGCTGTCTTTTATCCCAGGCTGTCCTGTGTGAGTAGAGAGGCTGACTTGCCTCCTGATTGCCACTGAGATTTGGGACCTAAGTGTAGTTCTTGCAACAATTTCCTTTCCTTTCTTCCATTACTCCACACCATGTCTTGCATTACACCTGTATTTTCATGATCAACTGATTCAGATGAACTGTTTCATTTAATTCATCTGAGGAACATGGGGTCCTACACAAAAATAATAGGAGATATTATTGGATTTGTCTACAGCATCACTGCAAAACATGGACTCAGATACAGTAATCCCAATCTCTGCAGCTCCTAGAGAGGATAGGCTAATGAACAGGCTAGGAGATCTATGATTACCCACTGTCCTCAGCCCATTTATTCTAAAAAAGTACACAAGACAATGTGAAGCAAGGATGAAAAAATTATTTCAATAATTTAATCCTGTTTTCAAAAGGAAGGGAGAAACGTAATTTTTCATTCTAATTTATTTAGATGCATTTATATGTTCTTTCTTCTCAGATAAATGGTGTCAAACAACCATCTGTGTAATGTACTTTAGTCCCATACCACAGCTATTTCCAGTGACTAATATCTTGTTGTCCATCACCTAAGCTATTACAATGCCAGATATGCTAATTACTTCCTTGAATGTGCAGTACAAAATGTGCTTGGCTTGAAGCCATTCTTTAGATAAGTAAAGCATGTATTTTTTTTCCTGGCAGTTTAATTGCATGACTGTCAGCTGGATCACAGCAAACATCTTTTCCTTCCTCATCTTTCATGCCCTACTCTGTCTTCTTGCAGTGTTCTTGCAATTGGTAAGTAGGGGAAAGAAGAAGAAAAAGAAAAACCATTTCCAGTTTACAAAGCTACATATGTGGTCTTCTAATAACATATGTAAATTTAGGTAACATAGTCTTCAGAAAAAGAAAAGAAATGGGAAGCCACTGAAAGGAGGCCCAACTCCCATGAGCATTATTGGTACGTCCATCCTCTGGAGTTGCACAAAGGTCATTGACATAAAACGGAATATTTACACTGGCAGAAGTGGTGTTTGATCTGCCTACAAAAAGAGGAGATACATGATCTCCACCTGTGTGAAGGCATGCTACAGCAATTCAGGAACTACTTTGCAAGTGGGAAAGTATGGAAGTCAACAGAATGGCTGGCTGTTCAAGTGTTGTCAAGAAACAGAGGCTAGACCAGAAAGGTGGATTGTGGAAGGGCAAGAGCAAATGGCAAGTAACGGCAGTGTGAACTCATCTAAAAAGTTCCTTTTTAAAATAAATATTATAAAATATAGTGTCACTAGCTAGAAATAGCTAGCTTTTACAATTTTAGATGCCCAGGATAATAGTTTTAACTCCAAACAATGCACTTCTCTTATTTTAAAATGAAGTCCTACTTTACCTTTGAAAAACAGCCTTTCCTCCCTAACTCCTCCAAATAAAAGTAAAAAGTCTTCAGAGTTCAACTTCAGCTTAAGGTAAGAATCACTGCCTACTTCTACATCTCTGTGTTAGAACACTGTCGAGATCAAGGTCCAGTTCTTCATCCACTTTATCTACCTCCAGGAGCACCCTTGGTCTGCATGAAAACACTTTCCATGTGCAAAATACCCAAACTGGTTTTTACTCCTTGCCTGGCTGAACAGCCTCCTTCTAAATTCTCTGTTTGTGTGCTGCCGCTCTGTGACCAGCTTCAGGTGGATAAGACAGTCTGGTATGGCTTCCTTCTAGAAGAGACTAATGGTGAGGGCTGAAAAGATAGCTGGGATCTGTAATCTTCCAAAATTCAAACAGCATTAGTTGCTAATATGGTCGATATGGACATGAGATGCCAGCTATCCAGAGTATGTTAGGTGTTCAAATTGCTTTGCAGAACAGCTATCTCAGATGTAATGTTAATGTAGACTTGACACCTTCTTTGTCTTGTTCATGCATGCAGAAGGCAAGAATGCCCTTAATATTTAGACATAAGAAAAGTATTACTTTAAAATATACAGTTTTCTTCATTTCACTCTTCTTTTATGTGGAGATAGGAAGGATCTTTGGACCTCATTTCTTAAGACTATTAGCATCTCTGCTGCAAAATCGGATGCTCTTGATTGTTGCTCATATCCTTTGTAAGGTACAATGCAGCCTCGTGTGAAAGTTAAATATGCAATGTAAAACTCCTAGTTTTGGTTGGATCATAGAATAGCTCAGGTTGGAAGGGATCTCAGAAGACCACCTGGTCCAGCCTCTTGTTGAAAAGGGAGTCTAGATGAGATTATGTAACACCCTTCCAATTGCCTCTTGAAAACCTCCATCAATGGGGACTCTACCACATACCCAAGGAGTTTGTTCCAGTGAATGATTGTTCTTACTGTAAAAAAAAATTATGTCAAGTTGAAACCTCTCCCAGCGAAACATGTACCCGTTGCTCATTGTCTTCTTCTTGTGGCTCCTTGTGAAGAGAGAGACTCCATCCTCTTTATAGGCACCCCTTAAGCATTGAAATACTGTGATTGGTGGTTAGCTGTTATTAACAGTGGGTTTTTTGAGAATTTGTTATATGTACAATATCTTTATGACATTCAAAAAACCACCAGCCTTTCAGTCTCAGCAAAGATTTCCTGAGCATCCAAGCAGAATTCAAGAAAGATTACAAAACAGTTTATCAAAACTCAATAACAAGGCATAAATCAGTTGAACCTTGAAGCTGTGTATTGTGGACGGAAAACTAAAAAACATTGTGTTGCTGCAGTGCTTCACCAACTGGTACACCTGATACCTGCAATTTCGTAAACTTGCTTCTCAAAATACATCAAGATAATTCTGTAGCTTTTATTTAATCATATTGCTCTAATGATAAAATTATAGTCTACTCACAATACTGAAATAGAGACCTCAGCCTTGGATATTTAACATGCAAAAACACAGACTGAAGTTAGATGCCTGGTCTTAAATGTAACTAAATGAAAGGTCTTGGGAAACTATTATAAAAAACATATATCATTATGGACACAGCCCCTTCATGTCTGCAAAGACATACTGGAATACAGGTAATGTAAAAAAAAAAAGAAAGAAAAAGAAATGGAGAGGAGAAAAGACTGTGACTTGACATTGAGACTTTAAACCCATCACTTGGCAGACATAACCATAAGGAGTGGAAGGACTTGTATTCCAGCTCATTACAGATAAGCAACACTGCAATTTTTCCACAATAATCTCTAAACCACAATCATTTTCCTTCAGCCAGACCCACCATAACCAAACTAGCTATTTAAAAATTGTGACAGCACCTTAAATATCTTGTTCTTTAAAGGAGACAGAAGGATTGCTGGAAGAGAGAATACATTTTATTAGGCAAACACAGGTATGTGAGGTTGTTGTTACTTTGTGTTTGTGACTTTTTTGTCTATGATTTTAAGCCTTCAATATTCTATATTTTTTCTGCATTCAGAAATGTTTGGGGGATTATAATGAAACATATTCTTATGTACTTCTCTTACACATTTTACAGAAAATTAGACTAACGCTATCCTTCACATAGTTCACTGAAAGAAAAAATAGTAAGACAATTTGCATGGCTGAAAGCACACACAAAATGGAAACCCTAGTGTTTCCAATTAAAAACATATCTGTACCTGGTGTGCAGAGTGCAGGGACCTAGACATATTTTTCACAGCAATCTGAAATAAAATACAACAATTTGAAGGTTTCTAATTTTTTTCATGTAATTCCAATGGTATTCTACAGTTCAAGGGTTGGTTTTCAGTGCACCTTTTTACATATGGTGTCTAACATTCATTACACTGAAATCCAAAAGCAGTGGTTTTGAATCCAGGGCTTTTCATCTGAGTTCTACCTTGCCAGTCCAAGGATCACTATGTCCTTTGTTTACCTGTATGTAAAGGACAAAGTGACTGCAGCCTTGATGTACAAAAGCCTACCCTTCCCCTATGCATGTGCCACCCCCATCACAGACACACACACACAAGGTCATCACCGTCTGACAGCCACTGTACTCTGGATCATTGCAAATTCCATCTATAATTTTGCTGAAGGGCTTGCAGATATCTTCTAAAGTGTTTCTTTGTTTCTGTGTATCTTTCTCATACACTGCATACAGATAGATTGATAGTGCACGTCTTGCCTCAGACACTTTTTGCATTGCCTTCAGCTAGCAAACAGCTTAATGGTACTCTAGGAGTTCTCTCACTGACAAAATCCAGAAAAGCAAAGGAACAACACAATGCTATATAGCAGAGGGGTGAGGGTAACCATGGTGGGAAATGACTCTTGTCACCACTTACCCATGCAGTAGCCACTCCCTGCAAACCACATAAGCACTGGGGCAGCGAGGCTGGGACATTAATGTCATTCAAAAGAGCTGTGAGCATACAGCAGCACAGCAAAGCTAGATAAATGAAGCCTGCACCCAGCCCAGAAGCCTCTCACACAGAATCTATCTTTTAATGTACAGTGGCAAAAGATCTAAAAAGCCTCAAAAAGAAGGTTATAGTTTATGTTTCTTATTCAGTTGTAATCAATCAGACTTTGGATTTCTGTTGAGTATCTTGCTCCTAAATTCCAAAGATAACACGATGGGTTAAAAGGGAAAATAATTAAAAAAAAAAAAAAAAAAAAAAAAGCCAAAGGCTAAAATCAAGGAATAAAGAGAGAAAAGTTATCGCAGTGTGGTTGCCCTGATGCATTTTGTGTTGTAAATTAACACGTGTCAATCTGAGTAAGAGCGGATTGTTATTTCTGTGTCTGTCATTGTTAAGTTGTGCTAAGAAAATGCAAAGTGTGAGCCCCATGTGTTCAACACTGAAGGTGTGACTCATTAGAGGAATTTCACATTCAGCAATTCTGTTTGTTATGGTGTCATCCTGGGAAGTTTTCCATTGTGTACTTTCAAAAAGATGATTGTCAGACCAAAGAATAAGCTTCAGCTAATGACACTGTTCACACAGCCAAACAATAGGCTTGACTATAATCCAAGGAAAGAGGTAAGAAGAAATGAACTTGCATTAATGTAATTTCTTCTAAGGTTGTGCAGAAGGCTGATCTATGTAGAATTTAAGTTTTCTGTTTACAAGAAGGCCCATGTCTCAGAAAAAGCCAGGCACTTCAGTAGTGAGTCAGTGGCTAAGTAAGCCAACACTGCGTGGATTTTGGAGTACTGCATTGCCAGATATGTCAAAGAAAATCCTTCATTGTATTCAAGTGCTACTGAAGTGTAAAATTCTGGAAGTCAGTTCTCTCCACCTCCGTTTGCTCCATAGTGATGTTAAAGCAGCCAGAACCTCTGCAACAGATGAACCATGTTTTTCTTGCAACCTTTGGCCACTTCTGAGCATCTTCCTCTCTGAAAAGTATTGCATGTGGAAAATGGAGAGTGACCATCAAACGGCCAAAATGTCATATCTAGGACAAACTCTTTTCTTGTTAGGGCAGTTTTCTGCTAAGCAAAGATGGGCATTTTGCTCTATCTGCATGGTACAAAGGGCATGTGTTACTAGAGATCCTGTCTATCTTCCCCATCTCCCCTGTAAGCACTAATCTTAGCATGCAGAAACTGTGCTGAATGTTGCCTGACCCTTCTCCAAGTGGAAGAGATGTGTGATTTTTGCCTAGGTTTGTTTCTGTACTTATAAATAAAATAAAAATACCCAAATCTCTTTTGTGTACCATGAAGACATGGTAGAGATGTGACTGAGGGAAAGGAACAATTGTGATAATAAATGAAGACTTAAGAGATCAAGAGAACATCAAGGAAAAATGCTATGGATCAACACTAGGAGTAGGTGGAAAATAAAGAGCCTAGAAGAATGGATAGACAAAATGCAACTACATTGTATAGGAAAGCTTCCATCATGTGAAAGAAGTCCTTCAATCAGATTAACGTAATTCTCTCATTGAAAGAGGTCCTTTGTGCCTCTTTCTTAGCAGCTGTCTCCCTGGAGGACCTCAGGGAGCCCTGACACAGGAGAGCCCTCTCCACTCATAGGACTCTACAATACAGCCCAAAGTTCACCAGTAACATGAGCAGTCTAAGAAGAATAATGGAAAATTTCAAAAATAAATGGTCAACAGGAATGAAGAGAGGTGTTTATGAGTAACACAGGCTTTTCATTGACAGTGGATCATCTTCAAGATGACCTTTCTTAAACTTATGATTTGATGTCCATGTTTTTGACATATAGCATACCTAAGTTACTCCCATTTCTCCTCTTCTCTAGAAAAAAATTCCAGCAATAAATGTTTCTGTAAAATTTTGAGTGGTAACTGTTCCAGTCCAGTCTTACCCCTCTTGCAGACTGGAGAGGAACATTTTAACATCCTTCCCTGATGTTTTTTCTGTAGATTCCTTTTGTGATGTTTATTAACATTTTGCTTTAAAATCAAATGGCAATGGTAATGCAAAAATAAAAACTCAGCACCAATTTTATGATGTCATTTTCTACTGGTTTCTGTGTTGTCAGTTTTGCTGTTTGATTATTCTGAGCTTAAAAAGAATCCTGGGGTTTGGAGTTGGGCTTTTCATATAATGAAACCAAGCTCTATTTGATAGCCCACTCAGATCTATTGAGTAGGGTGAAAAACTAGCCACAAGTCATGGCAGAATTCAGCTTGTAAAGGTGAAGACCACATATGATCTTAGTTAAAATGCTTTTATTTCACATCTCCTGCAGAAACTTTCTTTGCTAGAGGTCAAACAATACAGTTAGTAAACAACTGATCTGAAAATTAACAGCATAATTATCAGATTGGGTTCATTATAAATAACAGTTAATTTCCAGCAAAAATAGCTTTAATTGACATGATTCTCCATAATCCTCTGTAAGAAAACACAGAACTGACAGAATAAGAAACTGACAAGTGACTGAGAAGGATGGGCAGAAAAGTCTAAAGAAAAGGTAATTATGCATCATCCGCTTGAAGTGCTTATCATTGCAATCACATAAACATTCGCTTTGCCAAGGGAATCAACCACTGAACCATCATAAAGTTGTAGAATGGCTTGAGTTGGAAGGGACCTCTCTAGAGATTGGGCCAAGTCAGCAAATGGATGCCTCTGTACCTCTTAGAAGAGAGTCACCCACTACTATCCCTCTTTGCTCCTTCTTGGTTGCGCTCTTTGTTATATGGGGAAGTGACTGGGTTGCCTTATTTATCTCCAGTGACTTCCCTGATGAAGCATATTTTTCCTTTTCTACCAGCAGTGTTGAGAATGTGCCCTGCACAGACACCTTTGAGGTTTTGAGGGAGGTTTCTTCTTCTTGCTGGTTCTTGCTCTCACCAGATTCCACTCCTCTGCATTGCAGTTCTCTATCTTTTCTGTATAATCAGGTGAGGGAGTATTTGGTTGGTTGATCACAGGCTGTGGGTTACCAACACACTGCTTGTGGATCCCTGTGGATCCAACCATCTCCTTTTCCACCTCCCTGGTACAACGCAACCTTTTCACTGTCAGCTCAGCCACCTTCTGAAGGAGGTCCTCCGCCTGGGCACACCTTTTGCAGGCAAGCTCACCACCTCGCCCTTCCCCAGGGGAAATGCACGTCCCGCAGCCGACAGTCTGCACGCCAGCCTGTCCCCCAGCAGCTCCGTCCGCAGGGAGGCATCGCTCACCCCCAGCCAGAGCCTCAGCCTTTACCCTCCGAGGAGCCCTCGCCGCTCCGCCTCGAGGGTTAGGTCGGTAGGACGTGCACCCTGGGCTCGTGCAGACGGGGCTACGATACCTTCGCGTCCCGCAGCGGCCAGTGGGGAGCCGCCGCCCCATCCCGGGAGCGCACCCCCGCGCGCGCTTCTCCGCAAGCCGCCGCACCGCGCACGCGGCAGCTACTGGCCCCTGACAGGTTTCAGCTGGTGCTTCCAAGTGACGCTGCTTTGTTCGCTTAGCGCTCCCGAGCGGCTTTTTCTATGATGGGGGTTGTGGTCTCGGCGAGTGGCCGCTGGCGCGTTAACGCCCCGTTCAGATCTGCCGCCGGTGCTGCTGCTCCGCCCGCGCCGCCTCAGCAGCCGCCCGCGCCGCCTCAGCAGCCGCCCGCAAGCCGCCGGCCTCCAGCCCGGGCGAGCCGCTCTCCCGGCTCCGGAAAGGACCAAAAAGAGCTCGGTGCCGGCCCTCGTCGCCGCCATCCCCTTCCTCAGTGTGGGCTGACCTGCACTGGAGCTGCTCTCCTTCATGGACATCGACTTCATTAACTTTTTTTTTCTAGAGACAATTAGTTATCTCGAACTAAGTGTCCACTCAGTTACTTAGTTCCAGGCTGCAGTCCCTAAAAGGCTTCCACTGGAGGTGCACATCTCTCTGCAGTAAGTTCAAGCCAGCAGGCTTCTTGCATTTCTTACCTCCTTTTTACACTCCAGGTGCCCTTGAGAATTACCCACCTCAACAACTTAAAAACACAGCTCTAACCGCACTGGAGAATTCTAGAACAATTAGTCCAGAAGGAAATCCTTCTCACACAGGAGGACCAACTCTGAAGTCAGATCTGACTTTTATTTCCTGGTGTTCAGGGTAGTATCCAGCTGGAGATCCTTCTCCCTGTTGACTCAAGGATGTGAGGCTGATGTTTAGGATCAGGTCAGCTTAAGTGGCTGCTCAAGACAGAGTCACGGCCTTTCTTCTGTAGCCCATCAGAAGCACCATGTTTTCTATTGTCTTCTAGTAAATCAGGTCCAGCAGAAATACATAAAGCGGAATACTCCAGATCAAGTGTGCAACATTCTGTGCACTTGATCTTCAAGTGAGTTATAGTCCTTATAATTCTAAAAATAATTAAAAGAGAAAAGATCGGAAGGGACTTTTGGACGTGACCTGGACCAACCCTTGCTCAAAGCATGATTTGATTGCAGCTTGTTCTAGGTGGCTTCACCTCTCTCAGTAGCTGGGAAAAGGGCAAGAGAGATGGGGCAGAGCTCAGGCATCACCTCCTGTTTCCCTCCTGGGCACTTCACTCCCTTTTTTACATCTTTAAAGTCAATTTCTGGACTCACTGAAGTGTAGAAAATAAAAAAATATATATCCAGTCTTTGTGTGAAGACAAATGAAGGCCTCAGCTTCATTGCAGAATGCTTTGGCCTTCCCTGAAAAGCCTAAGGAGATTCTGAACCTTAAAGAAATATGTGTAAAAGTTATAGTTCAAATATGTGTAAAAATTGTAGTTCCATGATGGTTTACAGTGTTTTACTAGGATGTCAATCACTAAACCAAAAAGCTTGTCTAGAGATAGACATTTAAAAACATTGGCATAGTCTAGAGTTTACTCCAAAACAACCTGAAGTTACAGCCTTCAAAACATGGAGACATGGGTGTTGATATTTAAATTTCCAGATATAAACTTTCTTTCACTGCTTTGATTTCAGGTCTACATTATTTTCAAATTCTGATTTCAACATGGCATAAATTTAATGAAAACCAGCCCTTTTCTTAAAATATTAGATGTAGTTTACAAATAACATCCTGAGCTGTTGGTCTTTCCCAGTGTTAGGACAGAAATTTTGAAAAACAGTGACCTTACGACCAATGTCCAAATTTCATTATACAGTAATTTTAGATGTAGATTGTTGTTACATCTCTAATACAATTGTGAATTCTAATACTGCTTTCTTGGCCAAACATTTGGGATTTATTTGACCTGATTCTCTGGGAGAACAAATAGGCAAACCAAGGTGAAGTCAGTGATACTCTGTGGGGTGACACCAAGCAAGAGCTGCTGGCAGCAGTGAGGCTGTTCTCAATCGCTTATGTTTCCCAAAGAACTGAGAATTAAAGCAAAGTGGATATCTGATGTCACAAGGCATCTATATTTTCCTTTGGACAAATCAACAGCTTTTTAAACACAAGCAAACAATAAATAAGAAAAAATATATCTGTGTGCAGGTGTTTAGATTTACAAAGTATTTCCTTAAAAATTATATATATATAAAGTTATATTTTTTTTATACATTTGTTTATTATATGTGGACTTTTGGTGTTACTTCCAAGCTATCAGTACTATATTCTGTTGGTTTCTGTTGAAAGATGCAGGCTTTCCCCAAGAGATCCCTAAGCTTTTTTTTTTTTTTTTTTTTGATTAAAATTAATAGCAGGTTCTTTTGGTCTTTTTAAAATACAGTAAATAAAAATTATAAAACTTATGTAAAATAAACCTTTAAAACACAAGACTCGGAGGTATACTTACAAAAGCAAGTCAGTTTTTAAAAAAAAGAACTCTCTCCTCAAGTCAACCACTTTCATGTACAGTGGTTTAATTTACACACAGAAGAACCCTTTAGGGAAGAAAAATCTTGTAGAAGTTGACTGGATAGATACCTTTCTTCTTTCTCTTTTACTTCCTCATGGAATTATAGATTTATTTTCTGCAGAGTGAATAGACTTTTATGAAGTGTTCTTGTGTTAAGTTGATTTCTATAGCACTAATCAGCAGTTTTTGAAGAACAGATTTTGACATATAACCTTTGCCCTCTCAGCAGGACATTTTATATTCACGTGCCCTGAAAACAACCTGTTGATAAGGATTTATTCTTCAGTAAGCCAGGTAAGAGAAGCCTCAAGTCTATAGATGGTTTGTAAGATAACAGTCAATGAGAAATAGCATGTGAGAGCCCCACCCAGGGGTATCTGCTGCCTTGACACTAGAGGAAAATACATTTGCATTTATATGATCACTTACCCATTGTGAACAATGCAAGCAGCATGCCTCTGACACTGTACTTTGTGCTTTGTGTAAGCTGGGCCCTGCATATGATGGATACCTCTCAACAGCTACATGAATTACATATATAGTATATTCATAATAGTATAAGTCTGTATATATATGAAAATATATATGTATTTTTATATATATACATGTATGTGCAGCTGAAAGGTAGAGTATTTTCTGTTGGTTATTGATTATCATGCCAAAGTCTTTTGATGATTGTAAGATAGCTAATTAGTAGCAAACCTGAGCTCTGGCATAAGCATTTTTCTCCCACCTGCCTGGTCCCATCTGATAACCCTGCCTGCTTTTCTGAGACAATTGTGCTCATATTTACCCAGAGATCAATGCTCTGTTATGAATTTAGCACCACATGTGACCTTCCCAAGGTCACTAAAGTGTCCAGTAGAAGGCTGGAATGGGTGGCCTCACAGAGATGGTAACTGAACATTATTTGTGTCACTTAGAAATGTGAACACAGAACTAGCCTACTTCACTGCTTTATTTTAAAGAGTATTCTAATGCCTGCTGGGGGAAAAAAAAAAAAAAAAAAAAAAAAAAAGTTTTATTTGCCTGCCTTGTTGCTTATCAGTAAAAAAGTTTAAAGACTTTTCATCATCTTTTTGTTTGCAATCCATATCCACATACAGATGAGCAATTTTACTGCAGATACTTCTACTATAATGTGGCTAAATACTCTTCCATTATTTCTTGATAACAGCTAACGATTTTAACAGTTTTAATATAATCCTGTAATAGCTACAGTCTCTGTAATATTTGTAATTTCCCTATGTTTCCTGAATGACATATATATTTGAAGTTTATTAACCAGTTATTTCTGGAATAAATATGTATCATTTTTGTTATGCTTAATCTGAATGTGAGCACTTTCTAATACATCTATGTACAAGCAACGGAAGCATATGCTATCTTGTTTAGTAGCCAGCACCTGAAAGTGCACTTAAGGAAGTGCTATTAAGAAAAGAATCACTGCTATAAGAGGACAGTGGATCTGGTGCATAATTTCTCTAGGCAAATTGTTCTGTATTAATACTTAGAGATCTTTCAAGATATAATTAAGATTACCTATTTGTTTGATATCAAACTCTGACGCAGTAGCCAGTAATCACAGTAGCTAATTGCTAAACAAGCTCCTCCAGACATACCAGACTAATTTTCTACTTGCTGTCAGGACATGTATTGAAGTAAATAATTTAGAGTGTTTAATTCATTCATAAATGCAGTCTATTCTCCTGCTTCAACTACCTTCTACTTGCCATATCCTCTCCTATACATCAGAGTAGTTTCTGCCATTACAGAGGACTGGCAACACCATAAATAAATAAATATCCAGTAAATCTCATGTAGAGATTGTTTAAGAGTTATTAACTACGGGTCTTAGATACATAAAGTGCAGTTATATAACAGGAAGACATCAGAAAAAAATTAAACTGTAGAGTGGAAATGTAGCATGATCTGGCAAAATGAACACACCAAAGCCAAGCCCATGTTCTGTCCCTGACACGTAGTCCTTTAGGACCTTGGGCACTTTGCCTTTAGCATCTCAGTTCCTCAGAATGCAATGTGGGCAGTAATACTTGTACCTCTCCCTCTGCAATCACTGCTTTTAAGACCCACCAGTTCCAGCAGGTTTGGGGCATTCACAACATATAAAGTCTTACTGAATCAGAGCCCTTCTTGCTCTCATTAACAGGTAAGCCTCCTGTTGACTTCACCATAAGAAAAGACAGTTCCTAAAGATTTATCACATTAATGGCACTGCTTTATCCTATCAATATCCATTTTCTAATTCTAGATGACCTCAGAAATCTCAGTGGGTACCACATTACTAAGTTGTAAAAATGAAGCCATTCTGACCTTATGTGTGACAGAATGACAGCAGCTTCAAAGGTTGTCTTGCCTGTCACCTCTCACCACAGCATGAGTAACCATACATTGTGGTTTAGACCCAGCCAGGAGCTGAGCACCTTGTGGCTGCTCACTCACCACCCACCCCCTGTCCGCAAATGGGTAGGAGAACAGGGAGAAAAATGCAAAACCCTGTGGATTGAGATAAGGAGAATTTAATAGAATGATGCAAAGTAAGCAACAGTAGTAACAATAATAGTAATGAAACAATATATAAAGCAAGTGATTTAAACCACACAGACTGGACTAGCTCCAAACTGATGGCTCCACCAGAGACCAAGCATAACCACCGCCTGCAGTTTGCCCAGCCTGCCCCTCTATAGTGGGTATGATGTCAGTAGGGTATGGAATAACCCATATGGTTATTTGGTCCTGACTGTGGTCCCTCCCACCTCCTGGTGAATATTAGCCCTGTTCTAGACAAACCTAAGGATACCATACCTGCCAGATGTTTTTATAGCCTGATTTTAAAAGACTCTAGGGTAGGATTTCATTACATCCTCAAGCAATTTTCTCCAAAGCTTCACTAGTCTTATTAAGTCATTCTAATGTTTAACTTAATTCTCCCTTTCTGGAAGTTAGAACATTCTTTCTGTCTAATCAAAAATGGACACAGACACAATGTTATTCCATTCTTTTCAGGTATTTAGGACTGCTGTAATTTCTCTGATTAGCTTTTCTTTGCTCTAGACTCAGCAACACTCTTCTTTCAATCTTTCTTCACAGGTGATATTATATCCTGACCTTTCCTTGCTATCACTGTATTCTATGAGTTACCTCCAATTAGTTCAGTTTGTCAAGAAACAAAAGTGGTGCCACAACCAGTCTCCTCCACTGGAGCTCTTGCCAACACTGCTGAGCAGACATGGAGCTTTTCGGTGCCCGGGGAGGGATCATGGTATGACTATGGACTTCTACAGAATCAAGGTGGCAATTGAGCAAGGGTTCTCCAATGGCCAAGTGTGTATTAACAACTAGCATGGTGCAATAGGAAAGAATCTGAGGCTGAGTACCCAGTGTCTGCACTGTATGTTCTCAGGGTCATTACTTCAAATTAGCTCTCTAGTCTAGTCCCAGGTGTTCAATGCCTATTAATAATTGCAAAAAATGCAGTCTTGGACCACATCACGAGTATCACAGGGTGCCAGGGGTTGGAAGGGACCACATCTCCTGGTTTACTGTCATTCGGTGTCATTGTCCTGCTCAGAAACTGCTGTATGATGCAGTCAGAAGCACAGTAACTGGAGACATCTGGGGCACATACTTTAAAACATCCGAACAAAAATGTAATGTTAAATGTTTCCAGTGATCTTTCTTGGGTGTGCATTAGGGTTCTCATAATAAATGTGCCCTATAGCTTCCAAAACCACAATGGCTCATTACAGACCTCAATGTATGGGCTGATTGCCCCAGACTGAGAAGCCTGAAGCAAGTAAATCAAACCACAAATGGAGCATGCTAAGAGAGAGAGATACATGCAGAATGTTAGATTTTCACTTCTTTTCTTGAGTGAAGGGAAAGGGCTAGAAGGGGAAACTAGGCTTATTGGTGGCTTTGTTACACTTTATAGTGGTTTCTGGGTTTTTTGCTAGATTTCTTTTAAGCATCAGGAGGCCAAATGTTAACTGCCACCAAACTAAAATTTGTTGTAGATAATTTTCATAAGATGGTTTTGATATTTTAGTGTAGCCTTAGAGGAAAGACTTTTCAGGCTCTTAAAGGCATTGTCTTATAGCTGTACAACATTCAAGCTCTTGTGTTTGAGGTGCAAAGTTGGCAATTTAATTTGAAGTGAGAATACATCAACATATTCTGGAAAGATGAAGGAAGACTTTCTTTGAAAGGAAAGATTTTAGCTTTAGAGATACCACTTGCAACTCCAAAATAGGAGCACAATACACACAGGATTTTATTGCTTGGCAGTGGGGAATAATACTTCCCCAGCTTTCTCTTGAGATTCTTTTCAGCAATTTATTGTCTTCATTCCTGAAGAATAGCTCTTTTCCATATCCAGGCTACTTCTCAGGCTGAATGTTAATTAGTCACCAAGGAAACAAACTTGACATGGTACTAGTTTTCTGCTCTGATTCTTTGAAACCTTAGAGACAACTGACTTTGAGAAGTAGTTGTTTAGTTTGTTTGAACAAAACTCAAACTACCTTATTCTCCTGACTTCCAGTTCTTCAAACTGTGAATATAGCTGTATATTCCTATAGCTGTAATTAGTAAATTTCGTTGCTGAGTTTTCTATGAATTGACTTTTATGGAAATGCCAGTTTCAAGGATTAAAATGATCAAAACATTTTTCCTTAACTTACAGAAGTAGTTAAATAGAATTATTTTCCTGCATGTTTTTCATCTCCCCAACCTCCCAGGTATGTAATCACCTAGAATAGAGGGTAGAAGATGAGACTTTAAAAAGCAAGTGCTGGACCCAGACTATTCATCCTGATAGTCCAAATTAAGAGATCTGGTAAAATATACTTTAAAGTACTACAGAAGCTATTTAATTGATTTTATTAAGTAGAAATAAAATAGTATTAATTTGGTTGCAGAGGAAGAATGAACTTGAATTCAATCAGTTCAAGACCTGTAACTGTAATGCTAATAAATCTTAAGAAAAAGAAGCAGCAGCAAATAAAATGCTTTTCCCTTTCTCTCTGCCTTCCCTCTGCTTTGTAGCTGTAATGTGTATTTCCCACTCTATCTGTAGCTGTTCTATGTCATACTGCAATGTGTTACACCTGTTTGTTTGCGGGTTTACTTTTTAAGTATACGGGACTTCCCCATCACAAAAAGAGTTGTGCAGAAATAACTATATGTTAAAAACCGGCGCTTGTGAATATTCAGGCTCTGAAAAAACATAATATTATAGTTTTCAACACACTTCCTCCAGAAACTTTATTTTCCAGACTCTGTTTGCCAACACTTTTACTTCTTAAACCATCCAAAGGAAGGGGAGAGAAAAGAAGGGGAGTAAATGTCACTCTTTACACAATGTTAGTAGAACAGTTTGTCATTTTCAAGACACATTGGATAGTTCTCTACTACTGTGAGCTAATGCTTTTCATGCACAGACAGCAAAATACATTGCAAGATTTGCTACAGTAATTTTGATTTTGTTTCTTCTCAATCTGTTCTAATTTGTTAGGAGACATAACCATGTCAGTGTTCACATTTTCCTTTCTCTGTTCTTTGAGACATTCATCCCCCAGTACTTCTGCTTATCATGGAAAGGTTTGGTATGATACTGTTTTTACTATATGTTGTTTTTTCCAGAACATAGTTTGAGATATGCAGCTTCTTGGATAAGTTATCATGGAAGAACTAAACTCAAATTCATTACAGAATCACTTATATAGTAGAAGGGGCCAAGCTGAATCATAGCTGATTGATCAAAACTTAATGCTAGCAAAACCCCTAGGTATTACTAACTTTTAGTGAGATCACACAATATCCACATATACAGATGTAGTAACATTAATCTAAAAGCATACTTAATGGAGGATGTGAAGGAGGTAAAAATGTGAATGTTCTACAGCATTAATTATGTTGTGTAAGCATTTCTGTATTGCCAATTTGCTAACTTCATTAACCTTCTTAACCTTAATCTTCTTTTTTCTAAATTTGTATGATAAACTGGTGCTTTCAGTTTAGTGCAGTTTATGACAGTTTGTCATACAAAATAAGCCAAGTTTCTATTCAAGCATATACAAAAATTCATACACTTACCCAGAGTTATTTTTAGGGAGCAATCACTGTGGTTTGTACTGAGTCAATAATAAAGAATGTATCTGTGGATGCTGTTTGAAGTTGTGTTTATGAAAGCAGCCAGCACAAGTACTAAAAGAAGTTGTGCATATTGGAAGCACTTGTATTTCTCTTATATTCTTTCTTTTTTAAATGTAAGTTTCCATTGTGTAACTGTCATCTAAAAAGTGGCATTCAGATGAATCCTACCTCCAATAACAAAATGTTGGATCTTTTCTCAGAATCATAGTCATGTAGCTTATAGAAGACCTCAAGAGGTCATTATCATCCAGCCTCTTCCTTTCCACATTTGGATAATTATTCCTTTAATAAACAGGAGTCATTGCATTCAGCACTGGAGTGCAGCAGCCCTTACAGAACAGTTATATTTCCAAGAACGACCTAAAGACTGTCAGATACTTGATATCTTCCAGACACAACAACCACAGAAACAGTCTCTCTGAAAATGGTGTTTCTCAAAATTACCTTAATACAAACCAGGAGCTATGACAAGCAGCAAGATTGACTGGATTGTGGTTTTTCATGGAGAAATGCTCCCTAATCATGTAGCCAGTATCTTTTATCACTGGTTTCTGACCACGTATTGCTAATTTCAGGCAGTGAAAAAGCTATTTATTGGACTAAACTGGGTTCAATTAGTGAGCCTTTAGGACATTTTTGCTTCATAATTTTGAACTTTACCCCACAGACATGATGTCTAGAGACTTTCCACTGAAAATCATGATTCCCACTCAGTCTCCTGATCTCAGAGGTTTATAAGACGTGACTTGCAAAAGGGCTAGTCCACTCCAAGACTGAAGTAAATCTATTCTACTTCATACCCAGGTTTCTTATTTGAACTCTATTAATTAGAGATTTCTTAGTCTGACCTCCTCTACATTCATTCATTTTTCACTCACAGCTGGCTTATCAATTAAATTCCATGTATGCATATGTAAGTGCTCTGAAATCACACTTGCTTCTCTTCCTCTGTGTTGGTCACGGGTCATTTTTCATTCTTGCTGTACACCTATTGCTAAAGCCTTTTGCCAAATTTCAGGTTTTGATATTTTGATTGCTAGAGCATACTAGTAAGAAGCAACCATCACTGTGAGCTCACTGGGAGTTTTTGAAGAAGGCTTGAAGACAGGTCTGTCTGCAACACAGTTCTGGACAAATACTCTTGTAGTGGCACATATTGGGCCAAAAATGTCACAAAAGGGAATTAAGCTATTTCTACAATTAGTTGTCCTTTACTGACTATAGTGTCAATGCCGACTTTTAGACATTTTGTTGTCCTAAAACCTCTCTGAGCTCATTTAGTCAGCATGGAGGAAGGTTAATACCAGCACTATTTCCTCCTATTTCCTGTCTGAGGTGCATCCTAGCCCTTTCTGCTCCTGGAATTCAAGGCCATCTTTGTTTGTGGTATTTAGGCAGGAGTTGCAAGGGTGGAAGTTCTTGAGCAGGTTCCTTCCTCAAACTGGAGGAGCAGGACACAGCCGGCACCTATATGTCCTGCTGAACTCTCATGCAGGTGAGAAGTTGCTACCTCGAAGTTAAAGAGCTCCAAAAGCATATTATGACTTACAAATGTGAGGAGCACCTAGATGATTCTTTATTTATGAGATACAATTGTAACATTGTGTTTCAGAGACACTGATGGAAGAGGTGAGTGCCTTTTGAAGAGCTCAGTACAAGTGTCAAAACAATACATGAGAATATGCAGGAGCTGTTAATGCATCAGTCTTGAGAACCCGAATTGCAAGTCAAATATGCATAATTGCATCCAAAATCTTTCTCAAATACTGACAGGTGTGTACTTCTCAAAATTACCATTCCATGAGTCATTCTCCTTTATTTTCTTTCCAGAATGTTATTTCTAATGGAGAGCATCTAATGTGAAGTGATCAGGTGATGCTAAAGGTAACATATGTCAACCACAAAGTATTTCACATATAAGAGCAAACATCTTCTGAGTATGAGCCTGCAACTAATATTAGATGTTAATTATGAGAAAGTTATCATTGAGTTAACTGATTAGTGACGATATATCCTTAGAATGAAGGCCAATTTGTTATACTGGTGTTTCACTTCACAACATGTCCACATATGTATGGATATGATGCATCCACACTTGAACATGCAGCTGCAATGAACATTTTCAAAAAGCAAAGCAAAAATCTTTGCCAGAATTCAAATCCCGGAGATGCAATTAATTCAAGACAGAAGTTTCACCCGTTCTTAACCTACTAAAAAATCAAGATCTGAATTAGCTTGTGACCAGAATTTCGATTCTGTCTCCATCCAGTGGCTATCACTGCAGCAGTGGTCATGGCAGTTTCTCCTTCCCAGTTGTGCCAAAGGTACCACCAGGACTGCAAAGCATATAATTAGTGGCCAAATCAGTCTGGAGCTCTATGCCTCCTACATGTACCTCACCCTGTCCTACTACTTTGACTGGGATGATTTGGCTCTGAAAAACAAGCTGAAATAAATGAAGTAAATCAACAATACAGTTGGGAATCCAGGAATAGGAGCAAATACATCCGTATCTTACTTGTGATTGTTTGACACCTTTGTTTAATTAGGTATTAAAAATGCAGTAGCAGCCTTTCTGAGGCAAGAATTAATTTCACAATTTAGTACCAAAATGACTGTTTTCCTCCAACTAATAGTCCAAACTATACAAACCAATTCACAGAGAGCAAAAGTCTAGAACCACTGTGACACTGACATAAAGGAACTCATGTCAGAAATCTTAATATTTGCTTTTCCTCTTACATATGAGGTGTTGACAAGCTTTCTGTCTTGAGTTTGTGTGTGAAAATACACCTTTGGGGATAAACATAAAACCAGTATAAAATAAGAATAGAAGATCAGAAAGAAAAGCTAAACCACCACCCTATTAGGTTCCAGACTGTTGGCTACATCACATCATACTGGGCTAGACGTTGTGAAATGATCAAATCAGACTAAGCATTTGGGACAACCATTTTTTCCCTTTGACCGGAAGATAACATTCCTGTTGAATAAATATATAAGGTACGTAATGGTTTTTTTCCTTCTTTAAGACACTTTCCATTATAGTGTGGCCAGCAGGAGTAGGGAAGTAATTATCCCCCAGTACTCAGCATTGGTGAGGCCACACCTCAAATACTGTGCATTTTAGGACCCCTCACTACAAAAAGGACATTGAGGTGCTGGAGCATGTCCAAAGAAAGGCAGTGGAGCCAATGAAAGGTATAGAGAATAAATATTATGAGAAGAGGCTGAGGGAACTGAAGTTGCTTCGTCTGGAGAAAAGGAGACTCAGGGGAGACCTTATTGCTCTCTACAACTACCTGAAAGGAGGTTGTAGTGAGGTGAAGGTCAGTCTCTTCTCCCAATTAACAAACAATAGGACAAGAGGAAATGGCATCAAGTTGCACCAGGGGAGGTTTAGATTGAATCTTGGGAAAAAATTTATTCCTGAAAGTGATTTTAAGTACTGGAACAGGCTGCCCAGGGAAGTGATGGAGTCACCATCCCTGGAGATATTTAGAAGACCTGTAGATGTGGGGCTTAGACACATGGTTTAGTGGTAGACTTGGCAATGCTAGATTAATGGTTGGACTCAAAGATCTTTTCCAAACTAAACTATCCTATAAATCTATGATTGTGTTAAAGACCATGTCAAAAGTTGGATCGTCAGATAGATATGGTGACAATCTTGAGTTGATTCTCACCCTTTTCAGCTTTTACATCCTTCAGCTCTTGAGAGTAGATACTGTCTCAAACTACAGTGAAGGTCTTTTAATTTTGTTTTGTTTTTTTCCTTTTTAATCAAATCCTGCAGTGGCCTAGGGCTTGGTAGTGGCAGCTAGCCCCATCTGAAGTACTAGTCTCAGAGAAGCAGAATTCATAACAAGTGTGTTCTCTGTAGTGTTGTGTATGCTCAATCTGATTGATATCATGGCTAGAAAGTGGGCCACCTTTGCTCCCTGAACATTTCTTATTTCACTGTATACATCCTGTATGCATTCACGGTATACTTAGTGCTGATTTTTTTTTTTTTTTTTTTTTTGCTATCTTCTCACAGAGATCTAGGTGATAATGCTGAGTGCATTAACTTTCACATTGGTTGCAATGTGCATTTTGTTCATATGTATATGTCACTTGTCTTAGAGGAATAACAGAGCAGACTCTAGAGAAAATATGTGCATTGTTTAAGCTAAGAGTACAGTACATCTCCACCACAGACAAAATAACCTTTCTTTCTACATAGGCAGAGAATGAATTTGAGGTTGTTCCATACTACATTAAGGTTCAAGGTAGGTCTGAATGATAACATAAGCATCCTGACATTTATAATCTAATAAGAAAGCTTTGTTGTCATCCTTAGCTCATGAAGAGTTTTGTTTGGTATGATGTGACTTCCTTAGTGAAAGCTTTATTTGACAGTACACAAGCATGTGGCATGGAGCCATGCAGTGCAACCATGAAGAACATCCCAAAGGTATCTTCTGTTGCGCCATGAAATCAAGGTGATGCCAGAATCCAGATCAGACAAACCTCTGTGAGACTTTCTGGAAGTGACTGCCCTGAAATCAAGCACTGGCATTTCTCAGTTCTCAGTGACTGTGGTGCTCCTCTGGAGACCATACACTTAGGAATTTAGCAAAGCTGCCTCAATACTGGGTTGTGAATTATTACCTCCATCCATTTAAACCTGAATTCTAGCAAGTATTTGATTCCAAAGCTGCCCTATCTTATTTTCCTTATGCTAAAATATGCTTGCTTTCACTGTTTCTAAACATGTAGCTTAGGTACCACACACTTCACTGAAAAATACTTGGGTTTTATTTGTATGGGGTTGGGAGCAGGAGCTGAGGTTTGGGTTTTTTTAAGACTTATCTGATGCTACCTTACTTCTGAGATATATATTTTTGAATCAAATAGATCATCATTTATGAGCTGTGAGTATTGGAACTCTGGAATTCCTTTTACAAAAATTTTTGATCCTGATATCAGAAGGAAATAGTGTCAGATTGTGAATGTGAGGAGAAGATACTTTAACCTTAACAGCATTCAAACAGTGGAGAGATCCTTTCTTAGAAAACAATGAAGCTGTTTTGTTGAGTAGGCATTATCCCTTGATACAGACAGCAGGTTTTTCTACTTGACGACAGGAGATCCTAACCAAATAATGTGGTTTAAAAGTTTTGGGTCATAATTTTAAAATATAAAGCAAACAGTCACATATCAAAAAATTTACAAAGAGATTACATCAGTGTTATACATAAAAAAAAAAAAAAAAAAAAAAAAAGTATAGCAGATCTTCTAAAACTGCTTAAACTATATTTACTCCAAAAGACCTTTGAGAAATCTCTCATGGGATCAGGTAAAGAATGAGAGGCAACAGAAGGGTCTTTAGAAATCAGTATTTTTAGCATTCTTGGTGTTGTTCTGAATTTCCTTTAACAGGTGACAGAGGGTTCTTGTAAATTGTTTAAAATGCAGTTTCCTATTCCCATTTCCCAAAATTTGCTGTGGGTTTTAGGTGTTGTAGTTTTTTATGTTTTACAGAATACACTGTAAGCTTAACTACAGTTATTATACTTTCAATTATAGATTTTGAGTACCCTTGAAATAATTGGCTCAAGGAGACTGTAGTATTTCATTTTGCTTAGCAAAATGTTTACCACAGATTGGAAGATTAATATTATTTAAAACTTTTCATTCGGACATATTTTTTTAGTGGTTCAAGTGTGCCAGCATTCTTGGTTTGCATCATATGCCAACCTAGTTGACATTGTGGTTGATACAGCTTGAGGAGATATATATTGTCCATAAGGGAGCATCTTCCTATGCTGAGCACATTTAAGAAAGTTAGTTTGGTAGCATAAAACTATGATAACTTATCTTTATCTCTGTGCAATTACATTATGTAATTTTCATTTTTTTCCCTAGGAGAATAATTGCCTCAAAATTGTGATGGTCTGACAGGTTTAGAGTTATACATGTTCTCTGTAGTGCACTTTTCCTGATGAATTTATCAGAAAATTGTTTTGTTACTGCAGCAACCATGCAGAGATGCTGAAGCAATGAAGGAGAAAAATAGTTTGGCCAAGATACAAGAGATCAGGGAATATTACTGTAATCCATTAAATTCCTATTAGTGTTTAGTATTTTGTGTGTAGATATATAAAAAGAGGGTGCCCTCTTTTAATAAATATAATAACAAAGATTAAAAGTGACTGTAGAACTACATTTATCTTGGAATTAAGCTTTTCTTGATTAGTCCATTTTTCACACTGCAAAACTTAATTTCTGAAGATATATTTTTTTTCAATTTACTTGATCTTAACAGTATACTTATCATTTCCTTCCACCTTTCTTCCTACATTTTATAATTCTGCCTGATAGTCTGAATTTGTGTAGCTGGTGACTGAAAAGGTTAAATTTCATAGCCCCATGGCCAGCTCAAAGGGAGCATATGAAATGCATATGGTGTGCACAACCAACCACACACGTCTGCTTCAACGAATAGTGAAGGATATTGAAAAAAAGATCTCTTATACTGAGAAAGCTGCAATTTTAACAGAGAGCTCAGCTAAATGGGCTTGTGCTAGGATATCAAATGAGGAAAATCATTCTTTGGCCCATAGAAAGTCCTCTTGACTTTTCCTCACTGGAAACTTTCAGACATGGCAAGCTTCAGATGGTTTTGATATCCCTTTTATTCAGGGACAGTTGGCCCCAAAGATAGAGTTCGTAGAGTGCTGCCTGATAGAGTGAGGCTTTTGCTTGTCCTTGTGTGGGAAGGCAGTAGACCATCAGTCACCTCTGTAAAGGTGACTTCTACTTACCAAATTTGAAGGTAACTTCAGTCCTGGTGGATCTCCAAGACACACAGAAGTAGGAAGAGGCAGGCATTGCAAAACCCTTGGTCTCTCCATAAGGTTATTCTGTATCTAGAGACTATTCTGGGAAAAGTTGGTGTATGATTATGCAGACTTTCAAGCCTGAGCTGGAATGTTTATCATGACCTCCTTGAAGAATAAAATACTTAATGCCGTGTACTTCTCCAGAAAAAGTCATCAAAGAAGAAATCCTTCCCCTTTCATTGTCTATCCTATGTAAAAATCATAGAATCATAGAATCGTTTAGGTTCAAAACCCTTAAGATCGTTGAGCTCAACCACAAACTTAACACTGGCAAGTCCACCACTAAACAATGTCCCTAAGCCCCACATCTACATGTCTTCTAAATAGCTAATTCCCTGGGCAGCCTGTTCCAGTGCTTAAAAACACTTTCAGGAAGAAAATAAACTTGAACACTTTCTTAGATCTCAGCATTAATGTTTCCTTCCTCCAAGCAAGACTTTCACATTTTCTTAACTTTGAAAAAAATTAGGTGGCATCTGTGACCACTGTAATTACAGTCATTTCTGTAAGGAATTTATACTTCACAAGGTAAACTTTTAGACAATGTGGAGCAAATTCCAATGGCAAGGTAACTTGTCTCCTGACTAAGTAACTGTGTGTCCATTTCAGCCCTGTTTTCATGTTAATCTCTGACACTGAATGTTGGAGACTTTCTCCTCACCAGGTTTCCACTTGGTGAACAGGAAACTTTTTTAGATTAAGTTCCTCTTCACACTGATTTCTGAATTTCCAACAATAGTTTTAAATTTTTCCAAGAAAGAAGTGTTTTCACTCTCCTGGCTATAATGATCATTTTAAAGAGTAATCATCAAGAAGACAAAAAAACCCCACAACATTTCCTTAGCTTCAACTTCTGCTCACGTGTAAAAGAAAACAAAACCAGGTCTCATTTATTTCTACTGAGTTTAATCAACTTATTAAATACCATGCAACTGTCCTAATGAGAACTCTGCCTATTTTAATATCAGACCTGAGTGCTATTTCAGTGAATACCCAGAGACATCAATTCTGAATAATTATAAAATATAATTGTAATTCAGAAGGGTTGTATTCTGGAATTTAGGAACTAGTTCCCAAACATTATCAATGACTGAGGCTTCCAGCTCTTGTGAACTCATATCTAAATACCTTTTAGGCTTGTTAAGGTTAGTTTAATAAAGAAGAAAGGATATTTTCTGCAACAAAATCTGGGGGTGAAATTTGAAACTGCCCCTGAGGTCCAAGTTATGCACAGATTTTATTGCTCCTTCACACAGAAGGTTCAGAGTGTTTCCTTGACTAACAGGATTTGTTTTCAATAAACTTTCATGCTGCACAGTGTACATACGCTGAGTCCTGGACATATTAGAAACTGAGTATATTGTTGTGTGAGAAGGAGTCATGACATTCAACATGTTTTTTTATTCTGTGTTATTTTATTTGGAAAGCATTTCCATGGCAATACATATATAATCCTTTATTTTTACCATATATTTTTTAGCCTCTTCTGATTCAGCTTATGCTGTTTCATAGCAGGTGTTACCTGAGTTTATCATGATAGCAAATGTTTCTTAATGATTGGGGTTTCCACTTCATCCTTTGGAAACCCTGGAATGAAAACAATACATGGAGAAACTATATAAATTTGATTGGGTTGTCATCAGTTAATACAAAACCAAAACACGATGGAAATATATAAATTTATCAGCACCGGCCCACACTTATCATAAAGGGTTAGGCTATTACGTTCACAGGGCTCCATAGTTACACTAGCAATAACTCTGAATGAAATGCAAACAAGAGCAGGAACATCATTGTAGGGCCTATAACTACTCTGACATGCTTGAGAATTGCTCAAAAGTTAAACCAAGAGCTTTGGTTTGGTGTATGCACATTTCTTCTAATGGTGGTGAAGCAGAATTAATGTTGGCATGGCCAGAACACTGATTTGGCTCCACTTTTTTCACTTTATTATACACTTCACCAATAAAAGTTCTTAAAGTATGAGTCTACTATTCCCAGCACATCATTTATGTCGCCACTAATGGCTGTGGGTTCTAGAAACTTGAAAAAAAAGGTGCAAATACAGTGTAACTTTTACCCACGCTGTACTGAAGACAAGAGTACATGAGACATAGAAATGCCTTTTTTTACAGCCATGTAAGAACCATTGTGGTGCCTTAGTTATAAACTTTTTATGTTGCTCTTTTTTTAAGATGTAATCACTGGAACCACTGCAGAAAAGAGCAGCAGTAGGTTTACAAAGCTATTTCTGTGTTTCTCAAGAGCTAGTGAGGCACACAGTTACTGTTCTAACAATTATAAATAAATGTCTCCGATGTATTCCATCTACTATCAGTGTAAGAGTAAACTTAATTTGTCTACTTATTTACTTCTTTGCCCTATCAGTCTGGTTTGGTCTGGCAAATCACCAAGATTCACTTGACAATTTCTCTTGTCAGGACTTGACAATCTCACCAGACCATTTCTAGGCAATTATCAGGTAGGGCCCTGTTTCTTCTCCTGTCTGCTGCTCACAGAGAAGAGCAGCAGTCAATCTCTAAAGGAGATGATATCCCAGACAGGCCCCCAGAATAGGGTAGCTTGTTCAGGTGCCTAACTTTTCTTAAGTCTTCCTATTTTGTTCCTTTTACACCTAAGATATGTGTGGTCCAGATATCTGTAAATTAAATCCAAGTACTTGAATCTAGGAACCTGAAGGATATGTGCTGGGAAAAAAGCCAAGTTGTTTGTTTTGCATTGGTGTAACTCTCCAGCAGAACGCCAAGTCAGCTGAGGTCAGATCCTACATAGGGTGGCCTCTAGCTTCAGGGAACAGTCTTCAGCAAAGACTTATCTGAAAAATACAAAGACCTTTCTGTGCCTCTGGAAAGGTGAAGTTTTTCCACTGACTTGAGTAGGGTTGGGACACAAAACCATAGAGCAATTACTATGGCCTGGGGAAGATTGCACTTTACAATCTGGTAATACAGGATGTGTCCAACATGCAGCTAACTTTGAAGTCTTCAGTGATGTTGCAGATGAGTGCAGGACCTAAACTCTAGGTTTAGGGGATGAATGGCAACATCTCTTTGTACTGCATGATAAGAAGGAAAATACAATTTGTTATCTTTGTAGGTATCACATGATGCTAACATGAAAACTGATGCCAAACAAAAGAGATTTAGAAAAAACAGCTCCAGTGTATATTTCTGCTGGTAGCTTCATGTAAGTGTACATGTATGAATGTGAAAGAGGTCCTAAAAGTTGTATGAAAATACAGGCTAGTTTTCCAGGATAGAGCTTTTTTCATTATTTAAAGATGAAAATCATAATTTATGAAAAAAAATCCTCATATACTTGATTCATTTCACATTTTAAATTCACTGGAACAGCTGAGATGTCTTGGAATACAGCCAAGAACAAGTGTACTTGCTAAATTTTCCCTTCCTTCCTTTAAAGCACTACCGTTTCTGTATATTGGCTGCATCACTTGAAGCTCACACTTTTTCAATTAAAAAAAAAAAGATTGTTTTGTTCTCTTTTTAAAGCTGACCATTTGATCCTTTAATCTTTATTGAGATATCTTTTGTAATTACAGTAATCACTGGTGATAGTTTAGGCTGAGCAGTCATGGAGGTAAAAGGCAGTGTTCTACTTTCTGTTTTCTTCCTCCTATTCCCGTACCTTGGACTTGTCCAACTTTGTGGCAACAGAAGCTGACAGGT
This sequence comes from Megaceryle maxima, assembly GCA_024605025.1. Lineage (NCBI taxonomy): Eukaryota > Metazoa > Chordata > Aves > Coraciiformes > Cerylidae > Megaceryle > Megaceryle maxima. Next base: position 87,387 of record JANHGN010004508.1, read on the forward strand.
GGCACTTGAATTCCTATGGGAAGGGGAGTATGTTCATATCAGGGAAATGCATTTTTTGTTTGTTTGTTTTATATGGCTGTCGTTGTTTAACCCCAACTGGCAACTAAGCACCACAGAGCCACTCGTGCACTCCTCCCCCACCAGGGGGACAGAGAGGAGAATTGGAAAGAAAAAAAGTAAAACTAGTGGGTTGAGATAAGAGCAGTTTAATAATTGTAATAGAACTAAATAATAATATAGTAATAATAATGACAATAACAAAAAGAGAGTGAAATAAAACTCAAGAAAGTCAAGGGATGCCCAATACAATTGCTCACCACTCACTCACCGAAGTTCAGCTAGTCCCCAGGCAGTGATCCTCCCCTCTCAGCCAACTCCCATCAGTTTATATACTGGTCATAATGTTATATGGTATGGAATATTCCTTTGGTCAGTTTGGCTGTGTCCCTTCCCAATTTCTTGTGTCACTTCAGCCTTTACCCTGGCAGGGCATGAAAAATGAAAGGTCCTTGACTTAGCATAAGCACAACCTAGCAGCAACTAAAAACATCATTCTCATACTAAATCCAATCCACAGCACTATACCAGCTACTAGGAAGTAAATTAACTCTGTCCCAGCTGAAACAAGGACAATAGCCAACATGGCACCACTTATAGGGAGTTTGAAGTGAGGTAAGAGATTGCCCAAGCAAGAAATGGAGTAACATAATTTACCCTTTACTCTTTTTGTGTGTCTTTTTGCCTCAATGTCACACATATGTGCTAAGGCTACTAAATAACACTCCTTGCTCTACTTTGTGCTAAACTGAGTAGATGTGTTTCCTCAGAAGGAGTAGTCACTTGGTCACTGCAGGATTCCTCATGAGGACCTTCACTGACAAATAGTAACATCTTGGCTGAGGTTCCCAGTGAGGCGGGAAGCCCCTTTCACTCTCCTTATCACCACAGACTGCTGCTAGACCAGTCTGGCTGGCTTTTTAAATATTATTCTTCAAGAGACATGCATTTTCCCCAGTGGTTTTATACCATCATTCATTTGTGGGCTTTTTGAATGTAACGCTTACTTTTGAAAGGAAGAGTACACACAGGAAGTGTTCTTAACCAGACCAGATCTTTGAAATTAAAGCTGAAGGCAATATAACTTCTCTTACTTCTTTTTTTTAGTAAGAAACTGTAAATATTAATGAGCTTGGAATGGCTTTCACTGGCTCACTATAGATTTTATAGATTTAATATTAGCACCTGGTCCACCACTCTACTAAGATTCGCCTGAAGATATAGTAGCACAAAATAAAATTAATCCCCCTAGTGTATGGTTTGAAAGGAAAAATATTCTGTTGATACTGAAAGCCTTTTAAAATGTCTTTCCAAATCTCTCCTAAAACTCAGAGCCGTGCTTTACCCCAGCCTATGAAAGGTTAATTCAGTGAATTCTTCCTCATCCAGGTATGCATGAGAGATAAAGAAAGGAGATCAAGAGGAGGAGGGGGAGTGCAAACTAGAATATGAACATATTTAAAGCTGGACAGGGTGGTCTGTCATTCCAAATGTTTGAAATTACAGCAGAAAAATGTAGATTATGCTTTTATTTGGGTGTTTTATGCAAAAGATTTTCCTGTTTTCAAAACTGCCAGGACAAAAGTAAATGGAAATCTTTGCAATTTTATGACAAAGCTGCAGGAATATAATTAAACTCAACCTCTCTGTTTTACAGCTAAAGCTTGGGTCAGGGTGAAAGGCAAATTCGTGAGATTACTAATTGATAGTAGAGGCTTTGGCATCATGAGGAACTATTTCCACTTGATAAATGAGTTTCATCTAAGCCTTTCTTCATCCTGACCTCTGGGTGTGATGCTAGCATGACCACTCTTTGCCATGCTTCCTACAGCAGTATGTTCAAATTCAATAATAATTTCTAGACACTCTGCAGGTGGGAAAAGAGGCACATAAGAGCTTTTATAATTAGTAAGTTTAAGTGAAAGGATGAGGTACTTCACAAGCAATTGGGAGCCAAAGTCAACAGGAAAGCTGCCTTTAGATCACAGAACCAAAAACTTCCTGATGGTGATTAAACAACAAAAAGCAATTTAGTTTACTCTGTATTCATTAATCAAGCCTGTGTTTGTTGAGGTTTAAGATTTGCTATAACTGTTAGATCATATGTTTCAGCAAATGAGATTCAATTAACATGTAATGAGGCAAACCCAGTAATGGAGATGCAAAGCTGTTCTAAGCTGATTCCATGAAAAGTTGTAACTCCAAATTGGGTGGCTGCTGCGTTGAACTAATGAGATCAGACAGGTGTAAGTTCCAGGCACCGTGGGTATCTGAGCAAGAACAATGCAAGTGACAGACAGGCACCACCACCAAGCTCAGCTTTACAAGGCTAATAGAAATTCTTGTTAACATGGTAGATAGCACTCATAGCAATCATGCAGCTGAAACCCAGAGGGAATGAACTAAAAAGTAAGAACACCTTTTTTTTTAAAAAATCTTTTCTATTTGGACAATAACTAAAAAGATGAAAATCTCTGACTGCCTTAAGTGTCCATGGAAAATATGTATTTTTTTTAAGCACGCACATAAACACCATATCACTTTCTTTATTTGCATGGCTATTTCTCTGTGTATCTATCCTTGGGCAAATGTCATTTATACCCGTTCCTGTTTAACTTGTGATCTGTATTTACATTTTCTGACTGTGACGAGAGTGGGTGCAAGTCTTCAGTGTTTGGTAAGTGGCACTAATGCAGATTTGAAACAGGTGAGCGAACTAACATGTTAGAAAATTATTTGGGTCGACCAAATTTCTACTGGCAAATGAAGTAGCATTATTGTCCACAAGGCTGTTCTGTTTGTTTTAAAGTCTGCACCCTGTTTTCAATCTAATTAATTTATCATACAAAATCAGCACCACAGCTTTTCATCATTTCATCCTATATGCTGTGTCAATCCATAAAAAATGAGAATGAATTGTCCCATAAGCTTCAGAAGAAAAATATTCTGAGATTTAAGTGATCTGTGTTCAGGGCAGTATACTGCAGGAATGGAAACAGAAATATAAGGGGAGGATGGTTATTTTACTAAGAACAATAATCTTATTTTGTGTTTTGCTGGTCACCTTGGCTCCCTTTGCCAGGATTTCTTAAACTCAGAACTAATATTTCCTTCCTAAATAGAAGCAGGGAAAAAAAAAAAAAAAAAAAGGAGACAAATTAAGAATAGATCTGTACAAGACAGGAAAAAAGTGTTATATTGCTGATGGGGAGGAGAGAAACTTTTCAATTAAGAGAATCAGAAGTTATGGAATATCAGAAGATATGGACAATTAACACAGCAAATGAAAAGATCTTGTAACTCTATTTCATTTTAGAAAAGTAATAAAGTCAGGACTGGAATTTCAGCAAAATATTACATTAAAATCCTACTGCTTTTCAGCACAGCCTGGCCCTTGCTTGTCTTCCTTTTGTCACTCAGTAGCATTATTTTCCCTCTTGCCATTTCTCTCTGAAGTAAAAATAAATAAATATTTTTGAACATAGAATTACAGAATTATTAGGGTTGGAAAGGACCTCTAGGATAATCAAGTCCAACCTTTCAAGTCCAACCACATGTCCTGGTGCTTCATTGTACTAACATGTTTCAAAGTCAGAATATCTAGAACTTGGTGGATTAGGGTTCAGTGCAGGGGCAGGCTGGCAGGCCAGCATTTCTGGGGCCAGTGTAGCCATTACATACACACCGTGACTCATTTTTATGAGTCACTTTATTATTATTTTTCTTACAACATTCAGTGTGTAGAAGGGGTAAAAAGCATGCGGAGTAGCAGCTGCTCTTGACAGCGATGCCTGTTCCAGGGTATCCTGCTTTTGCTTTTACAATACAGTAGTTGAGAGTCTATAGCTGTGTCCAGTCAGCAGGATGCAATAACCAGGAGCAAATGGTAATTTTGTAGAAGGCTGTTCCTGGAGAGGCTTGAGGGCATTATCAGAAATACCTATTTTAAAACATTAAGACAATTTATATCAAGTTCTGTCCATGGTCTGGAGTTTCTTGAATGCCTTCCAGTTATTACTGACTGCCCATCCTGTGGCATCTGAACCAGTCATCTGACTTGGTGCAATAATTGACAATTATGGCACAAAATATATTTGAAATAACAGTGGAAAATACCAATATTAGTAGCTGTACCTAATTGTGCTGAGGGCATGCCTGGGCGCACTAGTTGTCAACCATTCAGTCATTGCTGTAGTTTCATGGGGGATGCTCTGCTCCTCTTGGGAAGCCCACAGAGGTTTGGGTGATCTGTGTTCATCTAAGCTGAGGCTTCAGTTCTTGTGGTTCATCTGGTGACATGAAAGGCCTTCACATTACTTGTGCCCTGTTGTGAGTGGGATCACCTGGCCAGGGAGCTGTGCTCCACAAGATGTGAGCGCTCTGCTTCTGATGCAGCACATACACACTTCAGCTTGTTGACTGGGTACCTGTAACTTCTACTCCTCCCATGTATCTCGACATGTACAGCACACTTCAGATGGCAACTTCTGAGAAAAAAGGTCGTGAGCTGTTGTGGTAGGTTGTCTCTGGCTGGATGCCAGGTGCTCAGCAAAACTGCTCTATCACTCCCCATCCTCCACTGGACAGGGGAAAAGAAATATAACAAAAGGCTAGTGGGTGAAATTAGTTTAATTTATTACCAATCAAATCAGAGTAGGATAATGAGAAATAAAACCAACTCTTAAAAACACCTTCCTCCCACCCATCCCTTCCTCTTCCTTCTTAACTTTACTCCTGAATTCTCTACCTCCTTCCACCCCAAGCAGCACAGGGGTGTGGGGAATGGGTGTTGCAGTCATTGCATACTGTCTCTGCTGCTCCTTCCTTCTCAAGGAAAGGACTCCTCACACTCTTCCCCTGCTCCATTGTGGGGTCCCTCCTACTGGAGACAGTCCTCTACAAACTTCTACAATGTGAGTCCTTCCCCACAGGCTGTAGCTCTTCTCAAATTACTCCAGTGTTCAAAGTGAAGCTTGTTCCCTTTCATGTTCTTAAATTATACTGGTGCCTGTTACCCCTCAGATGACACTGGACTAATGGAGGTTAAGGCAAAAGTCCTCATCCAGTGGCTCAACTCAGTACAGTATGAGAGCAAGTCTACAGTACAGTGATTTTTTTTCTTACTGTAGACTGTTGCTTTCCAAACATTTTCATACATTTTAATCAGTCCACTTTATCAAACATCCTTATTCTAACATTATTTGGTGTGCTGTTCCAGCAGATTGAGTCCTTATTCCAATATTATGTAATTATTTTATAAGATGTTATATTACATGAAGTGTATTTCTCATACAGCTCTAAGATATTTATACGGAAATCAGTAAAACACTTCAAGCCAGATGTCATTGTGACAATTATGGAAAAATACTACCCTTCATTTGCTGGTGCAATATTTAAGTATTTCACAAATGAATCGTTCCTTTGAGGTTCTCAATAATCCAACTTTAAATTAAACAACTGAAAGATTTTATATTTTTATAATTTATGTAATCTTTAGAAAAATTCATGAGTATGTTTAACCATCCATTTTTTGTGTTGCATTGCCCAACATAGATATCTGGTACAGACTTTATACACTGACATATCAAATAACTCTAAAATTAGAAAATATATTCTGTTGCCCATTTAAATTTACAAGACAGATTAAATGTATGCAGTATCTCCAGAAAAGAAAAAAAAAAAGATTACTTTTTTATTTTAAGATTTCCAATACATTGCTTTTCCAAAGAGCCTCATATCGACCTAGTAATGCATGAAGTAACAAAACTGAGATCTTGCCCTGCCTGAGCAAAGACCTGAGCCCTGCATTAGCAGTCTGACTGTTTTCGAAGTGAATTAGAGCTGTCATGTTTCTGGAGCTCAGATCCTCCCAGCAGTTAATGAATTTTTCACAGCATCCTGCTTGCAGACATGCTGCTGGTGGTGAAGGTCCACAGAATAAGCAGGGACAGATCAGGTGGGCAGGCAGGAGCAGTGACCTCCTGGGAGACCCCTGAGCACTACAGGAACAGAGCACTGCTTCAAGTTACTCCTAATACAGTGTTACTACATGGTTTTAAAGTATACCAAGTAAACAGGTTTTTGTCTCTATTCAGTATATATTTCCAGTGTGGTTTGTTCTTTGCCAGCACAACCAATGTGAATTTAACTGATTGCCTCCCTGATTCCCTTTGTTTTCTTATGGGTGTATTATTCCTATTTCTTCTCTTTTGCATACATTAAATCATGCAAAAAATCAGTCTTTATTGAGATTTCTTTGATCACAGATGAGGGTGAAAGGAGTGATGAACCAACATCACTTTGAGGAACTTAGCAAAGGAGAACAAACATGATGCACAACTTCTATATGTACTTGAAACAGTGAAAAAAAAATTAATTCAATATATGAAGAAAAAAGTCAGATGAGAAATAGTTGAAATAGTTTTCTCAGGAAAAGAAGTGGAATTATGTTCTCAAGGAAACTATAAAAACATCCTTGCTTATGTCTTTTTAAACTAAATAGAAAAAAATCCCTACATTAAAAAACATAAATTCCATAGAAAATGATCCTACAGTGCCAGGGAGACAAAATAAATGAGACATTGGAAATGAACAATTTTTCCTGACTTCTCTAATTTTTATAATGGCTGATAGGCTTTTATTTTCAAATTTTTGTTTTCTGTATGATGCTTCTACATACTTAATTCAATCTGCTTTTACAGTGTGTTTAATTTCCTCAACTCATACTGAATAATTTAAAGGGAAATGCAAACTAAAAGATTTGCCACAACTTCATTCCATTCTGCTGTAAACACTACAAAAAAAGCCAACCAAAATCCAGGAGAGAAGTGCTGGAGTGAAATCAAATTCCATGACTGACTTTACTTCTCAAAACTACTTCTCGGGAAATATGATAATGTATGACAGAGGAGATTACTGTGAGTGCCTTATTTGTGCTTGAAGAAAAAGGTCAAAATAAATGTACCAAAAATTTAGACAAAACTATTTTCTTTGCCAAGCAAATTCATTGTAAATCACAGATAATGCCTGAAGATGGTCAGGAATTCAAAAAAAAATGAAAAAAAAAAAAAAAAAAAAAGAACTAAAAGCCTGCTGAAAATTATAACTGTAAATAACAAGTTTATAAGTAAGTTCTATTTGATCACTGCAGTTTATCAGACTTCAAGGGCATAGTGTAAAAACAGGATGCATGGCCTTCACAAAAAGCCAGATTGGGGATTATTCATATTATAAGATCTTCAAACACCAAAAGAAACATAAGAGGCACCAAAAATGCAGCCTGGTCCACAGTGGCTTGGTAGTGATAAAAAAAGTCGTGTTTTAGTAGGCTCCTTTGGCCCATTCCCTCATGACTCTGTCTCCTTTGCCTCACTTGACTGGTCCCCCGTGATGGTGATCCATCCTTTCTGGTGGGCTTGACTCTTCTGCTTTGGTGACTATCAGTTATCACCATATAAACTGATGGCATTCAATATCTTCAGGAAAAAGTCATCCTTGTGGTGGCAGGGCCATTTTTCCCATGAAACATTCCTGCCCTGAGTCTGATAATACTTTTTATTCAGCCAGGCACAGGAGTGCAGTATTGTGGATCTATAAGGTGGGACAAGAAGACTCTGTTGGTCCCCAGTCCTACAGATATTACTGCCCACTATTTGGGATGAATAGCATTTGGCATGTCCTGTGGAGCTCCAGCATTGCCTCGCAGGGAATATGCCTTCCTCCACATCTCAGCTCTTCCCTCCTCATCCTCTCCCAGAAAATCTGTCACCCACACAATAAAAGCTCTTGTGGCCACAAGACTTCAAAAAGTTTCTGCCTTGTGGAAGTTTAGAGTAATTTGGGTTTTCAAGCATGCTAGATTTCTCTGTGGTGCCATAGATATACTTGTCATATCAGACTGAGGCCACGGGCTGTGGACATAATCTTCTCCTGCAAGTACAGCAGGTCATCAAGATGTACAAGCCATTGCCATAAATATCCTGGGTTAAAAGATCTGACATTTAACTACAGGTTGGTAAACTGACGGTTGCTTTTTTAGTACTGTTAATATTAAAAATATCCAAATGTTATCTGTTGATTTTTCTTTTTTTTTTTTTTTTTTTTTTTTTTTCTAAAAATATACCACTGAAATCTCTCAAAAGCGGTTAAGTCAATGTGTGCAGCATACCCTTCACCCCCCCAACAATTCAGAAAATATTAATGTCAAAGTAAGTTGAATCCTTTTAGAGAATTGGGATCTTGGGGTGACAAATCTCACTATTAAAAGCAACAAGAGGAGCCACCATTACCTGCTGATTCCTGATACTTCAGACAAGTCTCCTGATTATATCTACTTTCTTCATTAATCCTGATTAGATGCCAAAATCTTTGTATCTGAGAACAGAAAGATAACCTGCATGATATCTCTGTAGCTAAGGCCTGTCTCTTGAGGATCTCACTGGGTCAGTATCCTGAAGGAGGGTTCACAGGAACTTTGTGAATAGAGAGAGAGAGAGCAATTTTCAGCTGAAATGCAGAAGCCAAATACAGATTTATCAGATTTATCTTTCTCAGTAAAAAAAAACCATCAACACCCTCCCCCCAAAACAAATCAAAACAAAACACACCACAAACAAAAAACATTGCACAAAAACTTCTGTTTTCATAGCTAGAAAACTTGACTAGAAATCAACTACATAAATCAGTAGTTTTAGATCTCATAGTCAAAAATCAAAGGAACACTTGACATGTTTATTTCCTTAATAGATACTGAGAGAGTTTAGTTTTAAAATGGTTATCTTTTTTTTTTCAGACTACAGATAGATTGGCAAATTTGCCAAAAAGCAAGCTCCAGTTCTGTTAAAAGTCGAAGGGGAAAATTTCTCTATCTATGCTCAAAAATACTTTCCGTTAATATATTGGATTTGCACATTTCTTTGGCAGATGCCATAAAATAGTTATTACATTTTAATCTCTGAGGAGCCTTCACTACCTGGAAATTTTCAGCCACAGAAAAGGAGTAAAAAAGACTTCATAAAACTGATTATATACTGGCTTAGATTTCTTGTTTGTATTTTATATACCAAGGACTTGAAGAATAGCTTCTCCTATATAGGCTTCCAGATGTATGAAAGAAAAAAGTCTGTAGTATATTGGGAGTTGTTTGCTGGTTTTAGGGGTTAATAATCTTATCAGTCTCACCTAGTGCATGTTTTTATTACAAAAATAATGATTTCACTGTATATTAAAACTACAACCTCATTTGTACTCTTTCCAAGAAGACTCCTTATTGCTTTGGCATTTTCCATTTTTTTTGCCAAGAAATACCAGAGATTTTAGGTCACTCGCAGCTTCTATTGAGATGTCATTGCATCCTGGTTCACTGAGACAAAAATTGTTGGACTGTTTTGTTTTCTTCTAATGTAAATGGAAATAAATAAAGCTTGGAAAGAATGCTGTGCTAGAGATAGGTCAGTTCAGTTTGGTAGGACCAGCTTCCAAAGTAACAACCAACTACTCTTGAGTTGTTTCCTTTACAAAAAAAGTTAAGCTTCTTATTTACTCAGAGGTTATTAGGGATGGCATTAGCTATGCTTATCACAGTGCAAGGGTCTTCCTCCTCTTTCTTGCCAACTATGCAGAAATATCTGCCTTTCAAGAGGAATGGAAATGGATCGTCCTTCCTGCTCACTGCCAGCCCAAACCTTCTTTGGTCACTGGCCCTGGAAGCAGACAGATGCTACTTTGGCATCACATGCCTGGTTATTAGAAGGACCAGAAAAATACTTGGCTGATGGGTGGATATACAGCTACATGGAGTCTGGGGAGAGGAGGAGGAGGGGGAGAAATACCAGCCCCCTGAAAGCACAGCACCTGTGGGAGAGTGAAAAGAGGGGAGCAGCCCCAAAGAGTAGCCCAGCGTGGAATGAAAGTGCAGCTGCAGGACAGCTGTGTACAACAATGAATAATCAGTCATACACATCAAGCAACCGTGCTCCTGACTGGGCTTTTTGAAAGGTCTGCAGTGATGTAAGAGAACAACTGCCATTGACTTCCATTGGAGCTTAAGCACTTTCCAAAATTTCAAGCTGTTAGTTGATGTTCTTTGTACTTCACACTTTTCTAGCCTTGCTCTTTTTTTGATTTGGCTGCCTTGGAAACCTACTGTCAGTTTCCATGGAGCAGTGCACTATACTGTATATATATATATTATTATGGCTTTACCATTATATTTGCTGCTCCATGCATACAAGCAATACAGCATGGCAATAGCCATTCTTGAATATCTCCGAGCACATAAAGACAGTCCTATCCTGGGAAATGGATGTGAACCATGGAAACATCTGCATATCAGTGAAAGCACTTTTCTCTCACTATTGTCTTATGTCACACAGCTCCACATTGAGGTCATATTTGAGCCTATGAGTTTCTGAGCAATGATAGGAACCACACTGACACCAGCAGATGACCATGGTTCATGTAAGTAATAGCACTTGCACTAAAACAGTGTCAGATCTAGGCTTAGAAACATCAAAAGTCACAAAGCTGAGCATTGTGTGCACAGAATATGAAGTGGGGGCTTGGCACTAAAAAGATAGTCTCAGCCCAGGTTGCATCGTAACTGTACCATCTCTAAAACTGATTCCCTTTAATCACAGAAATAAAATATGAAATTTTGCATGCATTGGCATCAGTATTACTGACAGAACTGCAGGACCTCAGGTCTGCTTATTGGTTCAAAATAAAGGCTCTTCTCACTTCAAGTAGTATTGGAGAATTGTATTTGGTCTGGGTGAACACACAGATAAGGATACCTGCAGGGTCCAAGCATATTGAATGAGAGTGGGAAGAGAGTGTCACTGGTGCTTGGGGGAAGTAGGGCCAGGCTTAGCTTTTTCTAGCACATAGAGGTATAAAATGTTACTTAAACTTACTTTGTTTGCAGGCTGAAAATTACTAGGTTGATTTTAGTGGATGAATTAAACTACTAGTTCTAATCAGCCACTCTCCAGAAGAGCTGTCATCACCATTCAAAAGTAAACACCACGAATCAGTAAAGATAAAAGATAATTCAGCTTTTTAATCCAGTTAGTACATCAACATTGTAGTACTCGAGACAACAGCACCCCTCAAACATCTATGATTACAGTGCTTTGGAGGCGACTAACTGCCTTCAACACCCTCCTTCCATGTTGAGATATATGGCTATGGTAGACCATAGGATGATAGGATTTTATTTGCACCATGGCGACTTTGGGTATTGCAGGGAAGTTTGAGAGCTTCCTGAGCGGTCAGAGTGGAATGCTCTTTATTGCTGTAAAAATAAACTGCTGAGAGAAATGCTTCCAGCAAATATTAGCAAGCTTTAGCAACTCAGGGTTATATTCACCACTACCACACTACTGCACAGTAGATTTGTGACAAACCAGATGGAGTAAGCATGTCCCTGAGCAGCACATCACTTCCTACTTCCACTTGAGGAGGTGAAGGCAATGCTCTTAGTTTCAAAAGTATTCTTTGTCACATCTAGGAATTTCACAAATAAAAAGAAAAATAAACTGAAACAGTCAGTGTGGAGGAGAAACACTCCTTTCAGGGCACAGGAACACATCTGGAGTAATTTCCCAAGTTTTAGTGTCTTGGATTTTGTTTGGGTGTTGTTTGGGGTTTTTTCTTCACAACTTTCTTATCTTCTCATGTCTTCTGTTCTTAGCATGATTCATAGAAATTTCACTACATTGTAAACAAACAAAAAATCCTAGAATCTGTGGTCTGAGATAAATGCATTTATTTGTATTTCATTCTGGTTTGGAATCCCCTACTGGTAATGGGTTTTGTCTGCATCTACTCCCTGTTTATACAGGGAGGAAACACAGACTGTCCAGTAACATAAGGAACTGTAGTTCAGAATCTGAACATTTTCTGATCTACAGTTTTGATGGGTAGTGCAGTTTCCACCCTCCATCTATATCTTGATGATTTTCTTGTATTTAACATAACAGTGAATGCTTATTCTACTTCTAAGTGAACTGAGATTCAAGTCGTGCTTCAGAATTGCTGGGGTTTCCAGGGATCTCTGGCGATTATCTGGCTCAACCCCTTTGCTCAAAGCAAGGTCAGATAGACCGCATTGTTCAAGGCATGACCAGTCAGGTTTTGAATACATCCAAGGATGGAGACTCCATAATCTCTTTGGAAAACTTGCTTTGGTGTTTGTACAACATCACAGTAAAAATATTCTTTCTTATGTTTAAGTGGTGTTTTCTGTATTTCAGGTTTTGCCATTTCCCTGGGTCCAACTGAGAAGAGTCTGTCTCCATCTTCTTTAATCCCCTTGATCAGATATTTATACACATGGACAAGATGCCCTTGAGCCTTCTCCAGGCCTGAACAGTCCCAGATCTCTCCACCTGTTCTTGTCTGAGAGATGCTTCTATCCCTAAACCACTTTCATGGCCCTTGGCAAGACTTGCTCCTGGACCTGTCACTCCAGATGTGGTCACACCAGCAGAGGGGAAAGATCACCTTCCTTGGTCTATTGTCAATGTTCTTGCTATTGCTATCACTCACCAGAAGCCTGTGTGAGCAGGATAAGCTTTTTCCCCTAATAAATTGTTTTATGACCCTTGAGCATCTTGTAATCAGATAAAATAGGAATGAATTCCAATACAAAATTGGCCTCAGTGAGTTTCCATCTTGTCTGACAGCAAGAAAAAAAAATATATATACAATATTCATGCTTCATTTGAAGTAGTTACACACTATTGCTTCTATTTAGTGTTTTTAAAAGCTCATTTATTCCTACATAAATTTGACAGCATATTTAGCATCAGGCCCATAAAGAAAGAGGTTTATATATGCATTTAAAGATCATTTAAAGTGCTTTTCATTTAGCCTATTAAGTTCTTGGGTAATTTCTTTGAGAAATTAAAGTGTTTTTGCAAAAAAGAAATCCACAAGGTGATAATTTTTAAGCACTAAAGATGTAAAATTACACAATTTAAACTGAGTAGTGAATTTAAATGTTCTAATGACACTGATTAAAAGAAAATGATTGAGTTTTTCTTTTAAAGAAATGACTGCAGGTTGGAGAACTCTAGTAACTGGAAGATTTGTACACTAAAAGTCATAAGACCAAAAGCTAATGATGCTGTGAATTATCTTAATTTCCTCAATGTAATGTTTTTTAAAAATATGAGAAGTAGGTTTAAGTATTGTAGATAGGTATTACAGAGAATAAACACAAAATTATGATTAGTGTTCAGTAAGGAATGATTACATTGGAAAAAGATATAATAACACTTTAAATCCATATTATATCACATTTTTCAATGTGTTCCCATTTTGATGAATTTCTTTCAGGGAGAGATGCAGTGTTCAGCAGTGCTTGCATGGTTTCTATGTTAGCTCTGATGAGGAGCTCATAGAGGTGGTGATGTCTGACATACCAGCACTAATTCATGGGAAGCATTCTAGGGTAGAAGGGTGACTCTAATGAGAATCTTCTGAAGGGCCAAATACTAAATAGAGTTAATATCTCTCCCAAGAGGCATATTTTATTTTCACAGGAAAAAATTTCTTTGGAAAATTTTGATCACACAGTAATTTGCTCACAGCAAAAGCTTTGGCCTCCTGGGGCAAAGTGGAAGTTAAGGATGGAAAGGTCAGATAGCTCACAAAAGCATGTATATATGTATATATATATATATATAATTTTATCTTTATTATGAAAAATGCTTGGAAAATATATTGTATGTAAACTTAAAAGTTCCAGCTGACATTTGAGAAGTATCCGTTTTTTCTTTGCCCAAAAGTTAAGAACAGAACTGAAAAAGCTTGCTTTTTCACTACCACCTCCTGGATCTCCCTAGAAAACCCACACCTTTCTTTCCCTTCAAGGGGATGTTTCAGAATCATACACCCATGGACAGAATCATATAATGGTTCGGGTGGGAAGGAACCTTTAAAGATCATTTAGTCCAAACCCCTGGCCATGGGCAGGAACATATTCCACTAGAACAGATTGCTCAAAGCCCTGTCCAACCAGACTTTAAACACTTCCAGAGATAGGGCATCTGCAGCTTTTCTGGGCAACCTGTACCTCACCATCCTCATAGAAAATAATTTTTCCCTTTATCTAATTTAAATCTACCATTATCCCTCATTCTGTCACTATGAGCTCTGGTGAAAAGTCAATTTCTATCTTTCTTATAAGCTTCCTTTAAGTATTCAAAGGCCACAATAAGTTCTCTGCCAAGCCTTCTCCATGCTTAAGTTATCCCAATGCTCTCAGTCTTTCTTCACGGGAAAGGTGCTCCATCCCTCTAATCATTTTCAGGGCCCTCCTCTGGATCCACTATTAAAAGGTCCACGTCTTTCTTGTGCTGAAGGACCCAGAGTTGGATAGAGTAGCCATACTTTTTTCCCTACCCATAATTTTGTAAACTTCAGCAGACCATATTATTCAAATAGTGGTTTCCAAATACCTGCAACTTGACAAAATGAGTATTACACCACTAAAAATATAATTCTGTTTATTCTGATTCTTCTGTAAATTCTGGCAACAAAATGTAAAGTGTGGCAAAAACTATTGTAAAATACTGCTGTTAAGATTAAAAAATTATAGTCTGACAAAAGAACTTTGTGACCCACCATCAGAAGAAAACTTTGGCATGTAATGGCCTGTGGCTTGAACACGGTTTGATAGACCTAAATGCTCTGACTTCAGGACAATTGCTGCATCTGTTGCTTGACTTTGATAGGGTCAGGCTGTCACAGGCTATCAAGAGTTTGTATGTATACTCTCTCTTCTGCCCGAAGGTAACAACAAGACATAACATTTCTATTTATATTTGGAATGGATAGCCTGGTTTAGCCTCTAGCTTATTCCAAGTGGTATTTGGACTGATCTTTTTTGGCTTTTTTTTTTTTTTTGCTTGCCTGTTGTCTGCTGATTTATGGTAAGCAAAACTTAATAAATGACTCACTTAATAATGTAGGTACCTATCTGTGCCTGTAGCTACTTGTGTCTATAAGTGCATGAGCCCAACATTTAGTTGCCTCTGCCTTTTTCAGAAATACTGGTCAACTCCAGCAAAAGCCAGGTTTTCAAAATTCTTTAATCTCCCTCAGCTTTGATATTATCCCCATCATCCTCACTTGCCCATCTGGATAATGGACAGATTCAAGACTTGGTTGAAGTGAAGGCTGCAACATGGGATCCACTTGGCAGAGTCCAGAGAAGCAGGCAGCAAGGCAGTGCTGTCAGAATCAGCTGATTCCCTGACTGATGAACATAACATGAAAAAATACTATAAAGTAGTACTTGCTTCCTTTTTCACTGCTGCAGACTCCTTTGCAAAAATGATGCCCATGCTAGAACATAGCAAATCAATCAGATCAGCCTCTGACCCATCAACATGCAAACTGGCCTTATGGGGTGTTGTCAAGGGTTAGGGCTGGCCTTGCCACTAGATGAATGACATCTTAACCTCTCTCCCTCCCCAAACGGGAAGAGAAAGGGAGTAAGGAAAGGAGACTCAGAAATTGTAAAAGAAAATTGAAACAGCTTTAATGAAAATAAGAGTAATAAAATGAAATATATACAAACATATACAAAATCAATATTGAACTCAAGCCCCCTGATGACAATTATGTCATTGTCAACTGTGCTGCTATGGAGCAGGCACTGGGGATGTCCTGGACAGGACTCAGCAGCAGATGGGAACCTGATTCAGGAGCTGGATTCAAGAATTGGATTCAGGAAAACATGGATTAGGATCAAAGGCAGAACTGATGGAGCACCTCAGATGCTGGTCTTTGAGGAAGAGAGCTTGACTCTTGTAATCCCTCAGCTTTATACTGAGTATGATATATATGGAATTGAATACCTCTTTAGTCATTTAGGGTCACCTCTCCTGTATGCTCCTCCCTGCAGGTGTGACCTCTCACTACACCCCCAGCGTGGTACACAAGACTTTGCAGTGACTTTGGTCTCCATAGGAGCAAGTCTAAGCAAGGGTCTTTCTGTACAGCAATTCTTGGTAGCAACTATAAACATCAAGTGCTATCACTTCTAGAAGACACTGTCTGAAAAAGTGCCGTTAACTTCAGAGAGCGCAGTTTGTTAGAAGAGACTTGCCCAAAAAGCAAAATCACTGAACAGAGTTAGTTCCATTCTAGCTCAGAGCAGGACAGATGTACATGCAGCTGTGCCCCCAGCAAAAAAATGACATGCACTGTCTGTTATCAAGAGCTCACTGATATGTTGGCCATATACACTAAGAGTCTTGGGAACATGGAGATGGCAGTTGCCATCCCAGCTCTTTCAATTCAAAGTTTTTACATATTCACAAATAGTCTGAGGCTAAATCTGAGACATTCTGGTTGTCAATTGCCACTTGAAAGTGGGGCCACTTGAAAGTTGATTGGGCATCATAGCAGTTACTGACCATGATTCATAATTTGACACTGGTACTACTCAACTTACTTCAGCTTTTCCTCCTTTTTTCCTGTTACCTTCCTCTCTGCATCTTTGCAAATACGTTTTCTCAAGCTTTTCCTAACTACTTCTGTTTTCCTTGGACTCTTACACATCAAACACATCTTCTAATTTTTATTTATTTATTTATTTAATTTTTTTTATTTATTTTTTGAGAAGGTAAGGTTACTTACTGCTCACTTGTTTGTGATGACTGCGAGCTGCCTGCAGTCTCATCTGAACTGCAGTAACTCCTATGTTGTCCAACCAACAGCCCACTTTCGAGTGGCAATTGACAACCAGAATGTCCCAGATGTAGCCTCAGACTGTTTTTTGCCATCAAGGAGACAGTAGGTGTGCTAGTAGGAAACTGAGAATATTGCTTTGATATTCTTGATTCAACCACAGTTAGGCATACAGCCTGAGAAATGTGGCCAGGCTCCTAGAGATTGTACCCAAGCACTACTGCACACTTGCATATGGCATAATGGATCACATGTTCTGTGTAACTTCTTGGGCTTCCTTCAGCTCCCCCCATACCCTGTCTGAGCATTCTGTGAATGTGATTTGCCCAGCTTTTCACTGGAATGAGAGTTCCCTCGCTCCGCTGCTGCTAAACTCCACATTCACCCAATACTGTGGCTGAGTTCAACAGTCTTTCTCAACCATAATAACAATAATACCTACATCATGTAATAATAATACCCACATCATGTACATCACCTACATCATGTAATACAAATCACAATGAGCCCTATTAGATGTCTCCAAGAAGGCACCAGTACTGAACACTATCTGCCCAGCAAGTGGCTCACAATGAGAAATTCCATACTTCTTAGATTGATAGTCGTAAGAGAGCCAAATACAGCAAAGCCCTGTATTGGTACTTTTCTGTTCTTCTGCACCCTGAATGATTTTTGTCACATACAGTCCTGACTAGGACAATATAAATTCTGTTCTGTCTTCACCTTGAAATCAGTCTCAATTTATTTTTTCCATGTAATACCCAGCATACCCACTTGTGACAGGGATCCACACTTCTCCTTAGCTAAAAGAATGGCATTGGGAATCACTCCTCAGATGAAGGCCTTAGCTGTGTTAGACAAAGTTGTGCACACATTTGGCACAAGATGTGACTGAATAGGTTTATGCTGAAATGACCGGTCTTCCATGGTATCCTGTTGTAGCATTAATATCAGATTTTGAGATCAGTCTCTTTTTAGCTAAAATGGCATTTACATCAGTGCAAAAACATTCAGCTCAGGTAGTCTTTGATAGTGTTGAAATCTACGTGGTTTTCTGTATAGCCATTTCTTCTTATTATTTTTAACTTTATATGCCAAAACATGTGCTTACTGGACACAACTTGCTCTCTAGTTTTTCCTGTCATCTCAGCCCTTCTACTGTAACTTACTCTCCAGGGAAACCTGCTATATGGAGATAGCATATAGAGACTTTTGTGGAGCCACAAATTGGCACAGAGCGCCATAGAGTTCTCTCAGACAAAAAATGTGTACACTCGTTTCCTTTGATGCACTGTTTTAATATAGGATGATAGAAATGCCTAAGAAAACCTTTTGCATGATAATTTCTCCCAATATAAAACATATACCTATGAAACATTGTACTATATAATGTCTGTGACATTTCTTTCAAGAACTTTATTTTGCATTATGCAATGTCAAGGCTTGCACTATTTTCTTTTTAATCTGTTTCATTCTTACAGTTGAGTCTAGTTTGAGAGTGATCTTATTTTTTTACATTTTGGCTATATTACCTTTTTTCAAATAATAAAATGTTGAACGTCCTGTGCCAGGACATAATTTAAAAAAACAAGCTAAAATCACTTTTGGGTTTATGAAAATCTTATTAAAAGAATAAGCTAGCATTTAAATAAAATAACTAATGAGTCTTGATCCCTATTATAATTTAACTCCTAAGTCCTAACCTGAATGCAAACAATTCACCTGACAGGAGGCACTAAGTGAAACAGTTCTACAAATGAGATCTGAGACTCAAGAAGTCTCGGTATAGTCTTGCTATTCATTTCAATTTACTTAAAGAATAATTCAGGCAGTATACCAGTCACTCCAACCTCCTGCTCAGTGTTTGGGGGAAAGCAAGGGTAAAGAGTGTGCACAGGAGTACCTCTACACTGAATCTAGCCCATAGGAGAAGGGGTCACTGCAGTAGAGCAATCAGAGTGCGAGCTGTTGTTTGTGTTGTGCTTGTAACATAGCAGGAGCATGAACATGTAAAGGGAAGGGCTGGTTAAAAAACAACTCTGCTTTTTCTGAAGTGAATTATTAAGGGTCATATATTTAGATTCATGCTCCTCTGTGTGACAGAATTGATAGCACAGACTGTAAGATGCCTACTTGGCTGACATCCCTTGCCAGAGGCATAGAGTCAAATAAGCTT
This sequence comes from Megaceryle maxima, assembly GCA_024605025.1. NCBI lineage: Eukaryota > Metazoa > Chordata > Aves > Coraciiformes > Cerylidae > Megaceryle > Megaceryle maxima. Next base: position 106,324 of record JANHGN010004508.1, read on the forward strand.
CCACCAGTGTTTGCCCTACCATATGCACCAGCACGCAGATCTCTCAAATCCCACTGTTTTTCTGGAACCAAAGCTTTTCATGAGTCCTCAGGGTTCGCATTGCCTCACCTCATCAGGCTAGACTGAAATAATTTTTTTTTTCTTTTTTTTTTATTGACACTTATCCTGAATTTCCCAAGCAGCACAGGCAAGCAATTTAAACTACTCAAGCATTTACCCAAAACATGAACTGTGGTTCCAGATGATTCTTTACCAGGTCTAGCACCAATTAAAGTGAATCTACAAGTGAGTTTTGTAACTCCTGGTTAACACAGACTATTAGTGGATCAATTTATTGACTATTGAAGGATGGCCCTTCCCCCTAAGATCCAGCAGAAAGGTTCTACTCGTTTTTCTGTATCTGTTTGCTCTTTTTTTCAGAGAATTATGTACAGTGACTCCTAACTTGCAATATTTCATTTCAAGCTTATCATCATCTGTTTGTGTTTAAAGTTAGGACTGTTTTCTCCCCATGTGCATGACTTTGCATTTATTGAATTGAAATTTCATTAGCTGCTTTATGTACCAATCACTCAACATCACAAGAGCCTTCTGCAACTCTTTGCAGTCAATTTAGCTTTGACAAGTTTGAATAATTTTGTATCATTAGCAAACCTTGTTATCTTATGCATCTCCCCACTTTCCAAATTTTTCATGAGGATGCTGAAAAACAGCAGTATAAGAGCAATACTCCCTACGGTAATTCCTGTCTAATGTGAGAGCCGAACAATTATATATAGGTTTTGTTTCCCATCTTTAATTGTTGATAATTCATACTGTCCATGAGAGGAAGCTCACTCACATCTCTCTGTGGTTTAGGTTGTTTTAAATACTTTCATGGATGTCCTCCAAACTGTTTCAGAGTTTTGACTACCTTCTTTCCCCTGGACCACCTTTATATGGGCCTATGAGTCAAAACTTTCTTCCACAACTCTCCTACTAACACATGATGAATGCATCACCTTTATTTTAATTTGTTATTATTACTTTTATTATTACTATAAGATGATCAGTGGGCTGGAGCACCTCTCCTATGAGAACAGGCTGAGGCAGTTGGGGTTGTTCATCCTGGAGAAGAGAAGGCTCCAGGGAGACATTTTAGTAGCCTTCCGGTACCTGAAGGGAGCCTACAAGAAAGCCGGGGAGGGACTGTTTACAAGGGCATGCAGCAACAGGACAAGGGGCAATGGTTTTAAACTAGAGAAGGGTAGATTTAGATTGGACATTAGGAATAAGTTCTTTATTATGAGGGTGGTGAGACACTGGAATGGGCTGACCAGAGAATTTGTGGATGCCTCATCCCTGAAAGTGTTTAAGACCAGGCTGGATGAAGCTCTGAGCAACCTGGTCTAGTGGAAGGTGTCCTTACCCATGGCAGGGGTATTGGCACTAGATGATCTTAATGTCCCTTCCAACTCAAGCCATTCTATGATTTTTATATTTAGTACTATGTTTGCCTGACTTTTTTTTTGCAACACAACTCATTTTTTGATCACAGGCACCATACTTGTGATGTCACAATCAACAGAGAGCAGTAAGGTCTTTAGTAATTTGCAGATTTCTAAGCATAAAACAGACAGTGGTGCACTTACACCAGCAGACATGTAGTATTTGTATACTGCAGTATTTGTAGCTGAGCATTGGCCTGAAACAATTTTACCATAGCTCATGATATCTATAAATAGAAAGTAACATTAATTTTGACTGAAAATTTATCTAGTATGAAACAAAAAGTTTTTCTTGAACTTTTAATTAAAGCTGTCCTACAGCTTGTACTCACAAAGCTGATGAGAACACTTAGCTCTTTAGGGCAAGATTTCAGGACGTCACAGGAGCTCTTGGGGCTCTTACAACTTTATGTGTTAGAAGTGTGCCAGGTGTCAGCTAAAAGATTTTGTGGTGGGGTCATAAGCAAGGTATACACCAAGCTACACAGTGCTGAACTATAATGCTGGTGTTACTATGAAGCATCTGCTCCAAAAGCAGAGCTGCTGATGTACAGATAGAGAAGTGAACCCGTGCAGAAACAGCTAAATTTGACATAAGAGAATAGCAAATTCCATTTTAAAGCCTGTGACAATGTTATTGTTAGTAAATTTAGTAAGCTCGATTATTTGTGTTTGAATTTACTTCTTTTCCCAGCTATATTTTCACAACCTTCTCTCTGAGGTCTGTGGGGACTCCTTTAGATACTTTTACTAAGTCTTTTACTGTTTTTAGTATATCTTCTCTGAAGTTTCTTTTTACTTCTAAATTTTACCTACTATGACTTCACTAGGAAAAAATACACTGTTTTTTGAAAAGGATCTCCATCTGTGTCCTGGCCTGAGAATCTGCCCTCAGGCTTAGATTCACTGACCAATGCATTATTCACCTCTCCTTGAAATAGCCTATAAATCATCCTTCAATATGAGTCACATACAGTCAAAGTAAGTGATGTAATGGGATTATCCATAGTTTTAAAAACTAAAATAAAGCAATTCAAAGAATAAAGTTTCCATATCTGATCCAGAGTTTGACAGATCTGACTCAGTGCTGAATAACTGTGGCTGTCAGATACATCTTCTGCTAATGCTTTTCTCCTTTAACAGGATGATTGCAGAAGCATTTTTGGTCCGCATAGCCAGTCCAATGTAAATCCAGTGCCTGTTCTGCTTTGAAATTACGAGTCTTCAGGTATTTGTTGTAGTGGAATTCATCCTCTCAAATACCTGTAGAATAAAATAAGTCTGGCCAAGGTATGTTGGGAATGTGAAAAGTCCTACAGATGTAGACATTTTTTTTTTAAGTGTTGCATGAACTATTATGTAGAAATTGACCAGTCCCAAGTTGCTATTTCCAGTGTTAGATTACCCAGAACACAAAAAGACTCAATATACTGGATTTGTCCACTTGATTAGAAATTTTTTTTTGGTCATCTGTACAGCCAAGATTTCCATTTCTTCCTACTGTAATACAGATCACACATACACACACACACACATCTGTCCTACATCAGTCATACACATTGATTGTGTATGTACTCCAAAAAGCTCACGGATAACCTTACCAACAGAGCCAAGATAGCTCCCAGTTGTACATTGTCTCCCAATTATGCAATAGGGAATTATTCATGCTCCTTTTCACCACCAACCCATATAATGTGCTTGTGTAGTGTTCTAAAAACTACTATACTGGTAGAAAGCCTGTGGTTACCCTCCCATATCTGACCTTACATACCTACCCATCCGAAGGCCAAGGATTTCCCACCACAGGGCAGTCACATACACATTTGCACAGCATGCTTGAGGGGGGTTTTTTGTGTTGAGAAACAGACCTTTGCACTCTCAGGCACTGCGGGTACCTGGCTGCCTCTACTATAGCCCCTCCAGATTCTCTTCCTGCGGTTCTGGCTGCATTCTTATCCTTATTTTCTCATTTTCACTTACACCATTCCCATCCAAGGTGTCACTGGGTCATGGTACCTCTTTTGTCAAAAGTCCTCTTTGCCTGCCCAAGGTATGTCTTTAATACCACCAGTAGGAGGAAGCTTTGCTGGAGAATACTGGGGAAAGTCCTAGCAGCTGCAGGTCCTATTTCTGTTCCTTCATCTGTCATTTCACCAGGCAGGGCATAGCAGGCAAAATCCACAGGCAACTTGGATTCCTCCAGGGAGCAGTGGGTACTGTCAGAAGGACTCTTCTCACTATGACCCTCCAGTTCTCAGTCCAGACATTATTATTATGATGATGATGGTTGTTCTTGTTGTTGATGTTATTATTCTTATTAATTAGCCTCTTACACTCCTCCCTTTTTTCATTAGTTATTGCTTAACTGACTTGGGTTTTAATTTGTCTTGTCTCTTTTCTTTATGGAGGAGAAAGTGTGGAAGAATGAGAGCAATTTTTTTGTTGTTAACAAACATCAGGGACAGAACCAGTAGGAAGAGCAGCTGTTAGCCAATACCTGGAGAGCTGGGCAAGCATATCTGACACTGTCCTTAATACTCTTCCAGCTGCTAAATAATAGCTCCAGGGTCTTCTTGACCCTAATGCAACTTATCTATCTAGTCTACCCTGCACTGGACCTTCCAAGTGTTTATTCAGTCTCTCTTTTAATGAATTTCCACTTGTAATGTTCCTCATAAAACAAAATTTTTAAATTTAGTTATGTTGTTATTATAACAACTTTAAATCACTTTAAAAATGGAAATACATCTATTTTAACTCACAGAATTAAAGGGGACATAGTTAAATTAGTCAGGAAAAAAGACTACAAATATGCAATTTGAGTTCATGGCAAATTTTAGTAATTGTAAAGGATATTCACCATTTTTCTTTAGTTTTTAGCAGAGAGATGACATAAAGTGTGTCTGCTTATGAATATGTATCAACCATAATATAAGCTTTTCTGCATGGGAAATTTGACTTAATTCTGTGTTAGGAGACAGCTTGCATCTGTAATTATATTACCATTTACTACTGTATAAAAATCCACTCTGTAGTAATTACACTTAACAAATAGAGTGCTTAACATTCATTATACTGGGAGATCCACATGAAAAAAAACTTTTTCTTTTTACTTTCTTGGTAGACTGTATTCTAATAGTAGTGAAAAATAATTCAGTATTTGAATCATACCATAAATTAAATTATTTAATGTGGATTAGATGTCATATGTATGTTTTCTAGTTTTCAGATCCAGTCAAACATAAAGCATATTTCCTGACACTTTTTTTCACCCTGTTTTTATGGTAAAGTTGTTTTGTCTGCCATTTTAGTTCTGTTTTACAAAGGTACCTTAGGACCTAAATTCTTCAGAAAAGTACCATGGCTAGTTTTGTATCTTGCTTTACATTTCACCTTTGTAGGATATCTGAATGTATTAAGAATAATACATACAAATTTCCTCAATGTGTCAACAAGTTCAAATTTTTAAGAGATCAAATATCAGCCATAAAATGGATAATCTGAGGACATAGATTATTTTTATAGAATTCCAGTATTTATGTTTCTTTTTTACTTCACAAATTATTTCACTGTAAAAGCAGTATATGTAATAATTTCTTCTTGTATTTCATGGTCTGCTCAACTCTTCAAAGCCTGTCTTTTTTTGAAAATGCAGAAGTCATGAGAGCAGTTCTTAATTTGAATTCTGCCACAGGTTTTCCACTTCTTCCAGTGGTTACCTGGAGATATCTGAATGAGATCACTCACTCAACTGTGGCTGCTTGTGTACAATATCTTTTTTTTTTCCTTCATTGCCCTCCATTTTATAGATACAGCACGTCCCATTCTTATTGCTGGATTCTTGTTTGAACATGAGACCATATTTTTTCTGTTATCCTCTCAGAAGTTGTTACCTTGGCAACATCATGACCAATACAAGACCATCTTTGAGAAAAGCATTTTGCCTAGGGAAAGGCCAGATGCTCCAATAAATTATTGACTCCTGTCATTCTTTCCTCTACCTGACTTAATTCTTCTTCCTGCATAACTAATTATTCAAGTCCATGGAGTTACCATGAGTCCAGCAAGAAGGCTTGCCCCTGGATTGTGACTGGTTGTGATTCAGTTCCACGGACTCTCTTTTGGCAAAATCTCATGCAACTACTATAAGTATGTATTCTGATTGACCTAGTCTCCTGCTCTGGAACAAAGAAAGGCTGTGTAATTTCAGCAAAGTTACAATAAAAGTTTGATTGAAACATTTCTCAAGACTCTGAACACCATTTCATTAGCAAGTACAGAGAAAATTTATTTCTTAAAAATACATTCCCATGCTTAGGGAGAGCTCAATGTTTTTAGTCTATCACTGAGCTTTAAACTTGCTTCGCTCTGTAGCATCTTAATGTTTTCAGTGTTTCATTGTATTCTTATCTCAGGAGAATCCAGGGTCTTTTCTGCTTAATGTAAACCATTAAGCTAGGGGTAAGTGGGGATGAGTGTGCTAAAAAGGATGGAGTTCTTGTGAAGCTGAATGACAATAGATGAGATAATTTATTCTAATTCTGGAGGGCCGTAAGCCAGAAAGTGTCTGTGAATTTGTTTCCCTTTGTTATTTTATATTTAGGGAAGGTATCCCTTCTGTAATGAGTCAATCTCATGATCTGTCTCCATGAAGGTTTTTTGTACTTGTCATTATTGTATTTCTTAATGACAGCTTTTTTCAATTTTGAAGTCTGATTTCTTAATTATCACTTCCTAGTCTCCTTTAACTGCAGACAATCAGCCCAAGTTTTATTATTATTCTTTTAATGACAGTTTTCTGCTATGAACAACGGTTAGTCATGTTTAAAATACCGTGTTAGGTGCTTATGCAGCACAAATACTCTTGTTTCTAAATCCTTGCAATAGTCCAGCTAACAGCACTTCTTCTTAAAAGCATATGGTCATGGCTAACTCAAGTGAAAGTTAATGGATAATTTTCCCAGGCACACTTCATGAGGGATGCATGAGACCTTTCCTTGTCCCTTCAAGCTTTAGCTTAAACTGTCTAATGTACATTTTTTCTTCTCCAGTTAGAGTTTTGGCTAAACACAGTTCTGCTTAGGATTTCAAGACAAACTGAAGCTCAGACAACCAGCTCATTCCAGCAAGCACCACTTTGTGGTCCAGCAGTTTATAAGGATTTTTTCTGATGATTGAATAAGCTCTCTTTAAAGGAGGTCAAAAGATTGAACAGTTGCTCTCCTTGTTTATGAAGTCATTTATAGTCTTCTCTAGGGACCATGTGCCATGTGCTCTTGGTTATCACAGGATTTTTGAGGCCATGTTACTCTACCTACTAGAAGTGGCAGAAGGAGGACAGAAGCATTTCCCATTGTTGGATCTAGGTGAAGAATTTCATCTTCAGAGCAGTGCTGTTCAGGATAAAAGTCTCTGAACTTTGCCATAACACTACCCAGGAGGTGATGCTGATGAGTAATGTAGCTCCTCTGTATTATACAGTGAAATGTGGTGAACACATCCTCTGCACCCATCTAACTACAGTACACAATGTCCTTGCACTTGCATTAACCTCAGAGTTATTAGATTTTCAAGTACAAATGTTATTTAAGCTGAGCATCTGAGGGCATCTGAGAATATGATGCTTCTGTTACTGTCTTTGCTTTTCTGCTTTCTGACATATGACAGACTCAAAGCAGGCAGCAGGGTGTTACCTGAACACTTTTGCTATTGTTAAGGTATCTCTTCCCTTAGAAAATTTATTACCTTTCAAAGAGAACATCCATAAAATCTTACAAATCAAGAGCTCACAATGAGGTCATAATACCTTTTTGGTTGCATGGTCCAAAGCTTTTTTACACAGGTCTAAACATGCTGTAGTGTACATGATGTAGGTGGATGAGTATTCGCAGCATTTTCCTCTTTATTGTTCCCTCCTTTGTCATGAAACTGGATATCTTCTTCAGAAAGCTGTTATCTGGAGCAGAGTCTGGTAGATAGCCTTCCCCATAAATATAAATTCAAGAGTCAACACTCATCCTGACATTTTAGAGTAGATTGCAAGGTAGTTTCCAGAGTCCTCATGGCTTTCATATGTTCCTATATCAAGAAACAATTACTGGGACTTATAAATATTGTCTCATTATCAGGAAAGGCATCATGAGAATAAAAATAAATCAATAAATAAATTGCCAACTCAATTCCAATTAATGCACAAAGGTGTTTTTTTACTAACCCAGTAGTCAATCCGTGGCAAGTCCACAGACCATAACCCTTCTGCAACAAAGTCTGGATATAATAGGCTGGTGGCTTCAAATCTTGCTCAGTATCACCTTACTCACATTTGGAATCAAGCAGTGTCTCCTGAACTCTGATTAATAATGCACATCTCAAATTGCCCTGTCTCAGCTGACTTCTCTTCACTCCAATAGCTGCTCTTACAAACCCCTTTCAGCTTTGCTGTTCCTGTTATTTAGGTTTCCTTGCAAGAAGCTCAGAGTAAGAAAAATTAAATGGGCTCTCAGGAAGGAGGTTGGGGATTTTTGTTACGAATGATATTGACCAAGGCTGAGGGATGGGCCAAACAAGAACAAGAGGGACAGTGGAGCATCAAACAGTGCAGATTCTCTCGGGAGCAATGGTGAGGATACTTTTCTGTGGAGAAAAGGTTCTTCACAAGTTGATTTTCTAGAACAGGGACCAAACTGATGAATAAAGTGCCGTTATCCTTCCCACTGTCATTTCTATATAAGATAGCATCTTTCCCTTTTGGATGTGCAGTCTTAAGAAAGCACACAGAAATTAAAGCCTGGTTTTTGCAAAGTTCTGCAGAAGCTCAGTGTAGCTCCTCATTTAAAGTCATGGCTGCTGCAGTTGCTGGATGAGGGTCTGTAGAAAGGATTGATTAGAGACATTCTCCCTAAAGATGTGACTGCAATCACTGGGAAGAGTGCGAGATGCAAGCTGCAAATAGAACCAGCTCCTACTGGATGAGAAACTGAAAGAGATTAAAACCTATCCAGGTCCTGTTTTGTTTATCACAAAACATGTCCAGCCTTCTAAATAGATATCTATTGTCCATAAGGCTTCTCTTAAAATTCAAGGCAAAGTGATGCCTTCACCATGTACATTAGTCACTGGGTAAGCCTAAAGTCTTTATAGACTGTTCAACTGGTTTAAATGCTTTTCACTTACTACTTCAGTATTCAGCTCTATCACTGTTGCTTCATCCAAAACCTGCTTGCTCTTCTGCAAGTAATAACTCTATTTGAGACTTCACCTCATTTAGCAGTGTGCAATTAATTAGGTTATTAATTAGTTTGATGGTGTGATAGCTTCTGCAATACAAAGCATGCATTTTTTACACATTGGGATTTTTAGAAGATTGAGCATAAAGACTTGGTGAGTTTCCAAATTGCTGGTGGATACTTAGAAAAGCCTGGAAAGTGTGTTTTTATGAAATGCTTTTATCAAGTGTGTAGAGAGCTACCTTTTCTTTCAGGTTTGTTTTGTTTTGTTCAATCTTCCACTGTGTTGTGAAATGCCACTTTCACTTCTACTGATTTTTTTTTTTTTTTCAGTAAGTTGTCAACTTCTTTGTATGAGCTAATTTTCCTCTGTTGTTCACTCACTGTTCTGCTAATGTTTTTGAGGACCAGCATACAGACAGTGATTACAAATCCTAATAGTAACCCCATCAGTTGCCTGCAAATTTTTGACCTCAGGCAGAAATTGCTTCTCTGTCTTGTTGTTGGCTTTTTACATTTCTTTAAGAGGATTTTGTCTAGTGACAATCAGAAGTTTCCTCTATCTCTGCTTCTCTTTCTGTATGTCTGTGACATACAGCCTATGACTTTTTTTTTTCTGGTTACCTAAAACAAAGCTGTCTTATTTTACCAGTACTTCGGAATAACTTTTGTTCATATGTGGCACAAAACATCCTCCATCATCAACAGACTGTGAAATCATCCCTATAGTTTTGATTTGACGTCACTTCTTTCCAGGCATTTCTGGATGTAAGCTTCTGCTTAATGTTGGTATGATTACTGTCATGAGTAATCCCAGGGCTGCATTTTGTGCCACTGGAGTCATTCTTGAGTATGCAAGTTATGTGCACATGGTTGGCAAACCTGGCAGATATGACATGCCAGATAGATTAGTACCACAGATGTAAAGAAAGTAGCATAGTTATGTTCCTCTTATAAGTACCTAGAAAAGTTCAAGGAAAAGGAGGTGAAACATGGAATTTTTACAGTATGTAAAACTTTACATAATCTCCCTCTATGAAAACCACTTGAATAATAACACAAACATTCAGACAAGAGGGAATTGGAGATGTAAAAATAATTCTAATTACAACATGGAAAGTTTGATCTCTTTGTAAGTTTGACTTTCATCAATTACATCATCACTGATAAGAACAGATATTTTTAAACCAAAAAAATCTTTTTCAGAGAAGTTATGATTTCACATGATAGTAATCTTTTTTTAATAGCAATATGAAAAGGACAAACAGTGCTTTTCATTTTTAGTATCTGTTCAGGTGCTCAGTCTTTCATTGGGCAGCTTTGTGCTGTACCAGCAGACATGCATGCAGCTGAAGGGGGAAAACCCTGCTTGATATAAAATTGCTGTTCTGACTCCAGTGGAGATTATCCTCTCCTGATTGTAGTAGAAATGTTGAAGTATGCATCAGGAGGAAGAAAAGCTGGAGCCTGCAGATTTCTTAGGAACCCAAAATGGCACACAAGATCCTATGAAGGCCAGTAAATATTCAGAGGTATTTGTTTGCAGGTCAAACCTCCCCTGCTGCAGATGTCAAGGACATTGAAGAGTCTTGCAGCTATTTTTGCTGCTCATCATACCCCTTGTTCCCCCTTACTCAGCCACATACTTTGATCTTAGTCCAGCCAAACACAAAACTAGAGCTATGCAGAGGATTATTTATCATGACAAGATGCACAACTTCCCACTATCTTTTGTTTTGACAGTAGTTATATGCCGGTAATTTTGCTAGAGAGAAAATGAATTTTTTCAGCTTTCCTTTTTTTCCAAAGGCACCAAAGAAGCAAATAATCATATTATTTTCAAAAAGAACATTTTATAATCAAATTCTGCTCTGAAATAGAAGACTCTGGGCAGCAGACATCCTAGATGCTTGCTACATGCATAACAGGACTTTGCACTCAGATTCTGTTCTTGTACATGGAGTTACATCTTGCAGATGGAGTCCTCTGTCTGGATCTACAAAAGACCATGCTTCCTATATCCCTAGCAAAATGATGCAGAAGGCAGCGCGAACTCAAAGAAAAACTCTTCCATAGTGAAGTCAAAGGGTAAGGTTATTGCTAGACAAAAATTACTATGCCAAAATCAGAGTAGTTCCATGAGGTGGTCTGAGGGATTCTGCAGAGACTGAAGACTGGAATGTGGTCTGCCACCAGCTAGTTTTTACTTTTCCCTTTCAAGGACCTTCATTGTAAGTCTAAATACTATATGTAGGAGAAAGTTTTGATATACAACAGCTTAATAACTCGGAGTCATCCACCATGGGTTTGACAAAACCCACCACCCTAGCTAGTTATGGAGCTAATGGATATTTCATTTGGACTTCCAAAACTTTACTGCTAATTCCCAGAGACTGAAAATCAGACATCGCATTTAATACTCTTACTGAAACTAATGGAGAAAAGTACTCTTCACTAGGGGAAATGGAAGTGATATAAGTTTTTTGAGCATCTTGTTTCTGAATTAAGGTTTTGAAAAAGGTGGCTTTGAAAGTCAAAAAGTTAGCTGTTTTTTCAATAAAACAACTACATCTTCAGGGTGATGCTGATTTACTCATGCTTTATCTCAAGAAGACTTCTATCAAATGCACTCTTTCTTTTAAAGTATATTTTGAGAAATCATGTTTCTGTAAAGGTTTGTGCTAAAAATATTCACACACCCATCTATAAATCACTTTCCTCCTTATTGCCTTTAACTTTCAATAAATTAGGGAGTGAGAACAAAAGCACCTTATTGCTGTAGGACATTCATTCTCCAGAAATAGTAAATAATGCTAAAAGTTATATAAGGCTGACAGATATAATCTCCTAAATCTTGCTTGGGCAATTTCAGATGTCGCATCCTCCAGTTATGTCTACTGCACTTTGCTAGAAGTTAATGATCTGGTGTCAATTGTGACAAAATGGGCTGTCCATGACCATGTTTATATTAGTGCACCAGGCTGTGAAGCAGCATATCTGAGGAACAGACACATTCTTTTGTCAAATTGTAAACTGTTGGACAAACTGATAGCAATTTTAATCTGCTAAAAAATAGAGTAAAATTAAGAAAAAGTCCTTGAATTTTAAGGTATGTCATAGCTGCTAATATTTCACTTGAATCTACTAAAATCATGGCAATCTCTGTATCACTGTCCACCTCTGCTTTTGAAGAGTTAACAACCTTTTCAACAGAAACAAGTGAATGGACAAAAACTCCTGAATAAATGCATTCCCCATAATTACACAGTAAAACAAAGATTTATATTAGACTGCCTGGTAAATGTATCATATCAATCTGTGATTAAAATGACCAAATCTTGAATACAAGACACTAAGTGGATTTTACTGAGCATTAAGTTTTACCATCTGATAGACCAGCTGGTACAATTTAAGTCATTTTATGTTTTGCAAATAGTATGTTACCATTGTATTTCTATAGTTTTGCTGTGTCATATTATACAAATATAGGGTTCAATATAAATATATTTATATAAGATGTATACATTTCTATAAAATTATTACTAAGGGACTGGAACATCTCTCTTAAGAGGAAAGGCTGAGAGCCCTGGGGCTGTTTAGCCTGGAAAAGAGAAGATTGAGAGGGGATCTTATTAATGTTTACAAATATCTGAAGGGTGGGTGTCAAGTAGAAGGGCCCAGTCTCTTTTCAGTGGTGCCCTGTGATAGATGTATGAGAGGTAATGGTAGCAGGGTGAAACACGGGAAGTTCCACCTCAACATGATGAAAAACTTCTTCACTGTGAGAGTGACAGAGCCTGGAATAGGCTGCCCAGAGAGGTTATGGAGTCTCCTCTAGAGACTTTGAAGACTCTCCTGGATCTGTTTCTGTGTGACCTGCCCTAGGTGTTCCTGTGCTGGTAGGGAGGTTGGACTCGATGATCGCCAGAGTTCCCTTCCAACACCTACCATTCTATGATTCTATATTTTAAAAAAATACTTAAATTATATACTTCTAAATATTTCTATATTTTCAATATACTCATTTACAATAACAGATAAGCATTATCAAAAGAAGACTCTGTAAGCAACTAAATGGAGTACAATTGGAGTTGTTCAGGTTAAATTTAAACCAGCTTCTGTCATGTCTCAGCATTATATCCTATGTCTTGAATATTATTTTTCAATTTCACTTTACCCTTAAGTGTGTGATTGCCTGGATATCTTATGGAGGCAGCACTTCAAAAATATAGTTGCTTATTTCCATACTTGGAATCACCCACAGAGTTCAGCTATGTTTCATGCTGCAGAGAAGAAAATAATCAAATAAATGTGTTGAACATACCAACTCATTACAAAGTTCTACCAGGCAGTCAGTTTTATGAGGTAAACTTAAAAAAATATATTTTATTTTGGGAAACCTCCAGGAACAAATTTTCTCTTGCTCCTCCTTCTCCCTATGTCTATTCCTTTTCTCCTTCTTCTGTGTCTTTTCTGTCCTCTGTCCACATACTCTGAATGCCTCCAAGAACTGAAAAAACAATGCCATGGTTTCATAAATAGGTTATAAACCTAATCCAAAAGACATCTCTGTGTGCACAGTACGCACACAGTGCACTGGCATCATCAACAGTCAGCAGATCATTTCTTCCATCCATCTGTGAGTTCATATTATTTGCTAATAGACCTAGTTTCTAGAAACTTTAACCCCTTTGTGGCAGATTGCCATCTTTCCTAAGCAGAGTAACGCTGTCAATTCACATGCATGGGTTGTCTTCCTGTAATATATGTATGCACATGCATACAGGTTATTGGTGTCGATGGCTGCACAGTAACACAATGCAAATTAAATGTAATCAACCAGTATTCTCAATTGTTATGTTCAGCTACAAATATATCTAATAAAATCATGTATGTCAAGCTCCATTCTCCATGCTAGACATGCTTGTTATTAGTCAGCCTTCTGCTGTAAATCAAAATAAACTTCTTCTCATTCTGAGATTCAGTTTACACTTCACTAAGGCAGATTTGCTCATCTGTCTAGGAAAAGTTGGACTGGGACACTAGGACTGTCCAGACTGGATTTTATACAGATAAATAGATGACTCATCCCCCCAGATGTTATGATGTTTTGCTTTGGACAGCATTGTATTCCAGGTTTAAAGAGGTTACTTCATTTTCAATTTCAAGGAAGGAAGTAAGGAAAAGGAAAGAAACATAAGGAAAAGGAAGTAAAAAGGAGGAAAAAAAGGAGGGAAAAGGAAGGACCTTTGTAGTCTTTTTTGTTGGATCAGTTTCTTTTTAAAGGTTTTTTTTATAGTGGTAGAAATTACCTGATTCTTTTTCCATTTTAAAATTTAATCCTGCTCATATTGTGGTGGTGAAAATATAAATGAAGCCTCATTACAACCCAGTGCATGCAGGGTCAGTAAATTCTTTCTGCTGGAAAACTAGTGAGATGAAAATGAGACTGCTAATAGACTATCCATTGCATTGATGAAAATGTTGATTGAATTTCACCCTCACACGTAACCTATTTGCAATTTTTCTGTAACAATATATATTAATGGGGTCTTGCTATTTCCTTATTAGTGTTAAAATGATAGCAGGAAATGTTTTCTATTCAAAACCTTTTTGCTACTGGGTTTCACAAGAGCAAACTTTAGTTCTTGTATAAAAATCAATTATGCATATGGTCTGAGTATAACTCGGGATATATGACTAGAAGAAAAAGGATATTTACATTGTTCCATGTTATATTTAATATAGTATGAAGATTTTTCCAGACCTAAGTCTGAATTAATTTTTTGTTACCAAGCAGGAATTTATAGTACCTGAAGGTAGATCTGAGGAGGAATTTCAGTAATGTTATTTGACTTCACATTTAAGACTGAATTCAGTATGATTTTCCACTCTGTTCCTCTTTCTGGATGACAATTGTATAGCTCATTTCACAATATGCCTTTTACAAAGACCACATATAGAAAGAACTAATCTATGATGCATTCCTCCTTCAAAAATCTGTACAAAATGGTGTATACTGGTCTTTTCCTCTAACTAAAAAAGAAAAAAAAAAATTGTCATGGAAAAAATAGTTTGTCCAAGGCCACAGAATACATACATGGAAGTCAGGATGCTTGTTTGAGCCAAAGCTACAATCAGATGGCTTCTGACTGAGGCTAGGTAGCATTTCATTAGTCAGGTCTTATTTTTGCAAAATTATAAATTTACTCAAGTTTGAATCCAAATCTCATTTTTGTCCCACACTTTTTCTCAAGAGTTTGAAAATATGCTGCTCATCTTTGCTATCTCAAAACCCACCTCTTCATTTTAAGTTGCTACAGCACAGAAAAATATCTTGTTATTTGAAGTGAAAGATAAATTCTTCCAAAAAGTCTTCTTTATTAATTATCTACTCCTATTTTGATAAGGCCTTCAGTATTTTCTACTTTCATCAGTGCTTCAGAAAGTAAATCGTGAAGACAGTAGCTTGATAGACAACACTATCCAAATTAATATGGAAGCTGTATTAGTTCCTAAGTTCTCTGAAGCTCATGCTGACTTGTCAGCAACAAGAAAATTAATAAGGATTTTTTTTTTCCAAGATCTCACCAGAAGGACTAAGTCAAGTGTTCTTTGCTATCTAGATCCAGGTGTTTCCTCTGTGGAATTCAAATTCTTATAGTCACTGCAGCATTGCATTCCTTGTCTTTGGGAAGGCAGGAATTCATTCTAGAAACAAGAATTCATTAATGTCATCAAGGTAATCTCTATGGTCAACAGATATGCTACTCAAGAGAACTTCAGTGTAGATTCTATGGTTGATGTCTCCATGTTATACTGAGCATATTCACATATATGAGCAAGTCAGACTACTTTTTGGACCTTTTCTCTGGCTCACAGCTCAAACTCTCTCCCTTCAATGCTCTGGACAACAGAAACAGGGGCTTGAAAAGGACAGCTGCTTGTTTTCTCATTTTCTTGCCCTGCCAATCAGTCCTGTGGACAGTTGGCCCAGAATAGATCTTTGTTGTAGAGCAGGCATCCAAACTTTGCTGGTAAGTCCTGTCATTTTCATTCCACAGGTTACAACAGGAAAGAAATAACTTAGATGGCACTGAATTTCTCAGCCTAGCACAGGAGAGTGCACATAAAGTTAAAACAGGGGCAGACAGCAAATCTTCTGAAAGATCAATGTTCATATCTCTAGCACAAACTCTGCTATTGCTGTGTCTGGCATTACAAGCAGCATTGGATTTTTCCAGAAACAGTTTATACAAAGGAATTAAATCTGGCTTTCTGTACTGCCATAGTAGGGCAGTTAGGGAGTGATCTTCTATTGACTTCTTGTTCAAAGGGGCTGTATTTGTTTATAAATCATCAGCATCTTGGCATGCAGAGCATGCAAAAGGAAGATAAGATCTGAGACTCCAGGCATTAAAGAAATGTTATGAAGATTGATTGGAAGCAATGATTAACTACATAGTGCATCACAAGGCAGCATTTACTCATTTTACAAAGGGCAAAATATGGTTATAGCTTACAAAGCAAAATTGTTTCTTCATTTGTAAAGTTTTACAATTCACAATCTCAGTCTTTTAAAACACACTACTTTGTTTGCTTATGGTAAGATCAATTGCATGTACTTTCCATATCCTGAACAAGCAATAGCTTAATTTTATCTGTTGGGAGATTTTGTTATGGTAGATGTTTAGCAGTATATACAAACTCTAACAGGAATTATTGCATGTCTGCTATGATTCTGAGTCTGTAGATTGGCCAGCAGCCCATGACTTTTGGAACTGCTGTGGGCTCCTTGCCAAAATTATGCTGTGTAATAAAATATCAATAAGTCATAGGGCAGACAAAACCTCTGTCATAAATCTGAGCATTTTGCACCTGACTATGGAACAATCTGCAGTAATGGCAAAGCCAACAAAATGCCTTACAGAATTTGCACCAATGCTGCTAACAACCTAAGAATAACTGGCCAATCTACCTGGCATGATGAGCTTATCTGAGTGGAGAGCTTGTGTTTCACTTTTTGAGTTGAAAATAAATTTACTGTATCAAAAATAATTAATTTGGTAAAAATATAGAGTTTCTTTCATTTTCAGAATCAGACCTATAGGACAGTTAATCTAGTCTGGCACCAGATAATACTGAGCCTCTCTCAGAATCCAGAATCCAAAGCAGAAACAGGACCAGTATGGAGAGAATAAAGTGTACATCTAGTGTCTGGAGTAATACACAGGAGGAGCTCATGAATTCTTACAGAAGAGCCCTACTGTAAAGATGGTAATCAAATATATTTGCATTCAGATGAATGGCAACTTCTGTGTAAGAGTAGTAAATCTACAGAAGATTTAAACTTTTCTTGAGTGAAATGTGCATCACCAGGTGCCTTAGATAACTGGAGAGACTTTGCACAATCAGGGATTAGAAAAGTAATCACTAATACAACAGAAAACTGATCACCAACAAGATGAACAAAATCACAGTACAATTGGCTGACTGAAATTGCAGAAAGCTTTCTTGCCCCAGAACAGCTGTTGCCAAACACCTACTTTTAGATACAGGAGTGTGTTGAATAAACTGGAAACATTTGAATTGTTTTTGAACATATGACAGGATGAGATAAAATGCAGAAGCAGGTGTTATGTATGAAGTACAGATGTATGCTAACATATGCAAAAAACAGATCATGAAGCATTAGCTGATGTGTGCATTCTTGGGAAAGATTTAAAATACCAGGTATGTGGATGGAAATACAGATCAGTCTGTAGCCTGTGTGAAGGAGAATATATTAATATATAATGTAGGCTGGTATTTATTTGTATTTACTTTTCCTGAAACTGCACATTATTAAAATGAAGCCAGACGAGACATAAAAATTCAGTGTCCCCTGTAAAAGCAGAAATTGTTCCATTAGGTATATTCACTTTTTTTTTTTTCTTTTTAATTTCCTCTGCTCTAAGAATGCATTGCTTTACCCATCATCTTCCAGTTGGAAACTCAGTCTAAATATGCCCTGTAATTTTCCCATTACTTTCTTTTACATCACTGGTACAATCCTCTGCAATTCTTTCTATTTTTTTTAGGGTTTCAACCTTCACAATGTGTTTGAACAATTATAGTGTTACAGGCATCATGATAGGTACTTAGCCAAACAAGGTTCAAGGTACTTGGTTATCCATCCTGCCATCATGTTAATAGCTTTTGTTCTTTTTCTCAGACTTCATACATCTTCGTTATTTGAAGTACTAAGAATAATACTATTCCAGCTCAAATTCTCAACAAACCTGCAAAGACAGGCAATATGTTTCCTTCTACATGATGTGCTTCTGCATAAACAGGCCTAGTCTTCTTGCCATAATAGTACATTTATAAAAAGTCTCAAAGTGACCACGACAGTCACCTTCATGATCTTTTTCTGCAGTTTTCTATATTTCTTCTTTTCATTCTCTCACTTCCTATTCCCATACCATCTCACAATCATTCTTCCAAGATTTTAATTCCTCATATTCTTATATACAAGCCTCTTTCATGTTGTTCTATCCTCCCTTTCAAGCACAGTTCATAATAAGCTGATATCTGCTCCAGATTTCATTCTTTTTTCTTTCGTCTTTCCCTGTTGTCACTGGAAGTTCAAAACATACTGCATTTAAGATCTCTGCTTTTAGGCCCTTTCATCCCAAAAATATATTTGCATTTATCATTACTTTTTGTATTCAAAAGTTTATTTATTCAATATTTCTTCACAGGTAGACTGTCTGAGACCACTCTGCACCAACTCTGAATGCTCCTCTGTGAATATACACTGTGGTTAATCACCACATTTGATCAAGGGCTGATTTTGGTGTTTCTCTAAAAAGAAAATGTAAATATGTTTTCTATCCAATGCTTCATTACCACTATGAATTCTCTGTTTTCACACCAAGTTGTTCTGCCACACACAGCAGCCATTTTTGCCTGAAGTTTCTGTACAAAGTCACTGTCTTGATACTCAGAAAAGAAAAACATTCTGTGGTAAAGCTCCATGGTCTGCCTATTAATTCTGGACTAGCCAGTTGATCAGTTTGCCCCATATGCTAAAAAAAAGATAATAGTCTTGTCACTGTCTCATCCACACTTCTATTTATAATATAAACTTAATAAATAGGACTTTCTTTTACTGTCTTGTTCTCAATGTTTAGCACAAAGGAGCCAGCATTTAACCTCTGAATTTAGGATTGGCTCCTTTCCTCTTGTTCTGATGTATGGCAGCTGATAACTGAGATCATAAAACTATCATTCTGCATCTGAGTCCAAAGTATCCAAAGAACTTTCAATACTGTTTCTTAAAAGATGCTTTAATTCTTGATTACACTGGCCCCTGCACACCTTTAATTTCTGTAATCAAAGATGCGACTCCCTCCCCGCCAACGTGATGCACCTGTTCATCTAGCAATCTTAAACCCTTACAGGTCATGTTGATTATCTACTGAACCTTTTCCATGCTATCTAATTTCTACTTTTTAGTACACTGCATTTTACCCCGTTAAAAACAGCATGGGTTGTCAGGCATTGGAATAACCTGCCCTGGGAGGTCTATATTATGTCCTGTCACTCCTTCATTAATGTTATCTTACTTTGCCTCAAAAAATTATCTTTATATATGAAACTGAAACAGAGGTAGGGAATCACTGAAGAGAAAGATAGAAGTAATGTAATGTATAAGAGAAAGTTATTATAAAGTTAAATCAAATGAAAGAATTATAAGGGATGAGAGAGAATAGAAAAGTATATGATGATTTTAGAAAGATGAGGGAAAGATGAAAGAAGAAAAGAAACCAAAACTTAGCGTGTATGTAAGAATACAAATTATGAAGATAGAAAAGAATTGATAAATGTTACATGAAAGGTTACATTTGCTATAAAATCTTATGGCTGCATCAAGCTGTTTCCAGGAAGACAATTTTAAAATCATATCTGTGCTCTTTTCCTTGTTCAGCTTCAATCTAAGATTAAAGTACGTCTATGTTTTTTAAAATCCCATTTCTCTAGAAAAGAGGGAAAAAAAAATGTGCAGGATGTAAACAGCTCCAACTATAACAGAAAGTAAAATGAAGCTTTAAACTTCATAATTATATAATGTGTACCACCTTCTTTTATGTTTTCATACCCTAACTTATGTAAGATTTTTTGGTCAGGGTTGGTTTTGCGTAGTTGCACTGAAGGATGGACATCTTCTGCTTTTTGTTGTAATAAATGAATGTCAGAGTGACAAGATTATTCTTTCTTAGTGTTTTCTTCCTATAGGTCAGAACACATTGACACAAACTGAAGGCATATGAAACTGGAAAGTGAGGCAGTCACTGTTAAGACAGCATTTCTTTACAAAGATTTATTCTTTGTACTTGTCAAACGGGGAGGTGTTTCCACTTTTTTTTTTTTCTGCTTTTTAACTTACACTAATAATTCTATCTGATTTTCCTTTCAGCATTAGCATCTGTTATGACATGGAATTTTGCACTCGAGAAGCATCCATCATACTAAATTCCCTATAAAAAAATATTCTGATATTGTTGCCTTGAAGTTCATCAGCAGTCAGTCTGCAGACAGGCTTTAAAATTTTTGTTGAAGTCTTGAGTTTGATTTGAGTTTCTTCAAAATAGGAAAGTAAACAAATCTGGACAGGAGTCATACATAGCAAAGGGATCTGAATCAGCTTGCAGTTTCTGCTAGGAAGAGATAGACTACCACTAATTTGAGACTAATATAAGATTAAAATACTCTTTTAAATGGCCTTTGAGATGTCATGATGTTTGTAAATAATCCAATACAAAATATTTTAGGGAGAAGAAATCCCCTGTATTCAACAAAAAGTTGAATAATACTGTTTCTTCTCACTCGGAAAGACCTGTGAGAAAGGGGTTTATTTATCCTTTGGACTCCTGTCCTCCCTGAAGAAGTTGGATACAACTCTAGGGCGGGATTTGGAACAAGCTGGAGGATTTAGGGTTACAGATACAATAGCACATCTAGTCACCCTTCAGACTCACTTGCTGTACCACAGCAAGAAAGACTTCTCTTTTTTTATACAAGATATGAAGCTAAGGTAGTCTCTGAATATTATTTTGAAAATTAAATGGACAAAAAGTAGGAACCTCAGTAACATAGTCTAGTTTCTGGGGTTATTCTTGGAACAGACAAGAACATGCTGCTCCCTGTTCACAGCTTGAGGAAACACACAATTTAGACCTTAATATGTAACAAGGAAACTGTAGTTTCTACTAGGAATCTAAGCACTGCACACTGACTATGTTTTCTCCTTATAAAATAACAGATCATGAACTAGAAATACTAACTCTCTCAGATTATATGGTTATCTCCTTTGTGAATTCTTGATCAAATTTCTCATCCTTAGAGTGATTTTTACAGTTGTTTATAATATATTACGTTTAAAATTCAATGCTTGCTTCTCAGTTTTTATTTCCCCCTCCAGCTTCCCAGTTTAGCCTCTGGTAATCCTTCTGAAATTCCATAACCTGTGTTTCTTTTTAACTAAACAAAACAGAAGCCCTCCAAACTGAGTATTTATCATAGAACCATAGAATGTTTTGGGTTGGAAAGGACTTTAAAGATAATCTATTCCAACCTCCCTGCCATAGGCAGGGACATCTTTCACTAGATCAGGTTCCTCAAAGTCTCATCCAACTTGACCTTGAACACCTCCAGGGATAGGGCATCCACAACTTCTCTAAGCAACCAGCCTCATCATAAAAAAATTCTTCCTTATGTCCAGTCTAAATCTACCCTTTTTCATTTTAAAACTATTGTCCCTTGGCCTATCACTACAGGCCATGACAAAAAGTCTCTCTCCATCTTTGTTGTAAGTTCCCTTTATATTTTGAAATAAATTCTCCCCAGAGCCTTTTCTTTTATACATTCATAATTAAAACCAGGTTTATACACTCTCCAAGATTCACAGCAACTCTCTTTTTATAAGAAAACTTGCTATGCATAAGCAAGTAGATTAATACACAGTTCTGTTGTTAAACAGAATCTTCTATTTCAAAATCTTTTCTTAGCTTAAAAACACTGGGAGACATAAACTAGGTCTTAAATTATCAATGAAAAAATACATAATTAACAGAATTAAGATGAATCAAAACAGTGCTAGTGTACTAGGTGAGTTATTTTTCTGCTGTCCTTTTCCAAGTAGTAGTGTAAACACCCATCAGCTGGGGTGAGAAATGTAGCATGTTGCTGTGGTACAGGATCTCCCTGAATGATGAATAAAACCAAATAAATGGGCTACAAAATCCAAACGCAAATGGACTCTTCACTAATACAAATTCTGAAAGAGGGGCTTTGTAATTATTTAATATCCTTTAGCAAAAGAAATCAAAATTTGTAACTCCTCCCTAGAACTTGCCTTGTACATAGCCAGAAGAGATCCTTGATAGAAATAGCTCCTTTTATAACCCTTAGCTCTTCAAAATACTGAGGCACAGGCTATATTTTAATGACTAGACTTAGTGATAAATGCAATAGCATCAGAGCAGGTAAATAACTCTTGGTACTGTCAGCCTCATCTTCTGAAATGTGGAAAAGCTATAGAAAGACTTTGCATCTTGCTACCAACTTCCAAACAAGGGACACGTAACAAGGCAGCATACCAACAGATGTTCTGCTGTTAGAAAGATACTTATTTTGAAGTTAAACAAATCAAATACACAGATGATACTATCTGGATGTAGTGCAGTATTGATTCAAGTTAGATTTTGCTGTTGCTTTAGTAGACAAGGTTGTAAAATTGCTGAAGGAAATTCTTACACATCAGACAGGTTTCAAAGACTGGATGATACTCAGCTGCCTCAGGTAACTACTTCTAACAGACTGTGCCTCAAAGAAGCATTGATGCAGCTGCACAGCACACCTGAGGCCTATCTTGTGTATCCCAGACAAAAAAAATAATATAAAAAAATTGATACCCCATCACTTTCTGGTACTTAAAGATAATGATACAGAGTTCTTGCTCTCACCAGGTCACATATGAGTAATCCCACTGATGTCATTGAAAAAGAAACCAACAAACTGTGTGCGTTTTAAGCAGACATTAAGGTCTGCCTAAAATAAAGTACTAAGATATTACTCTTTTAGAAACAGGTGGAAATGAGACCACTGCCATTCTACCTTTCTCTTTTCTGTTACATAATTTCCAGCCTACCAATTGATTCTTGGGAAGCATCAGATTTGTGACAGGTATTTAAATAACTAGATGTCATTTTAGTTACCTAGAGAAATTCCTCTAAGATTTAGATTTGATAAATCCATTAAATATTTAAGCCCCATTTACCTTGCACTCATCATCTATCCTCTATTTAATATATAAATAAAGCAAATTTGGAATTCTTGAGAGTTAGGGCTGGGCTGGCAAATGACAGATGATGTCTATTAACCCATCTCCCTGCCCAAAAGGGAAGAGAAAATAATTTATGGATTGGAAAACTGAAATAACTTTAATGAAACTGACAATAATAAAATTAAATATATGGAAAATAAATATTTAACCCAAGCCCCCTGATGACAATTATGTCACCAACAACACTGATTGTTTGGAGCAGGCACTGGAGAGGCCCTAGACAGGACTCAATGGCAGACAGGAACTTGATTCAGGAGCTGGTTTCTGGAACTGGGTTCAGGAACACATGCTTCAGGATCAAAGGCAGAGAGAGCAGAAATCTCCTCAGGTGCCATTAAAGAAGAGAACTTGACCTTCTTGATTGCTCAGCTTTATAATGAATATGACATATTTATGGGGAGAAATACCTCACTGGTCTGTTTAGGGACACCTGTTCTGTCAGCTCCTCCCCACAGGTGCAGCCTTTTACTTTCTGCACCCCCAGTGTGGCACACAAGATCCAGCAGTGACCTTGGTCTACACAGGGGCAAGTATAAGCAAGATCCTTTCTCCATAACTATACTTGGTAGTAACTATAAACATAAAGACTTCTAGAAGTGGACATTGTCTGCAGAAACATGCCATTAACTTCAGAATATGCAGTTACTTAGAAGAGACTGAGATGAAAAGTAAAATCACTCTACAGAATGAGTTCTGTTCTAGCTCAAAGCAGGACAGGAATGTTCATATGAAATATAATTTTAGCAAACATAGGTCAAACTGGGTGTGACCTTTATCAACACATGACTTGCCGTTTGTTATCATTCATCACATCTCTTGAAATTAACTTGCATTCTTTTAGCAGAACCATAAATGTTATGAGGAAGGTGACTTTAGATTTTTCACTAATATATATGTCATCTACATATAAAGCAATCAGCCTTTGCAGACATAAAGTATGTTTTTAATATTCCCCTAGAGTAAGGCTAGCTAAAGACAAATGATGTTAATGGAAGACTTTCAGAGGACGAAGCAACGTCCATCCTTTTGCCAGACTGGGGTAATGTTTCACATTCAGCTGTCTGGCATTTTTTGTACCATGATAAATGCTGCATGCTGCAACTGACCCACTCTGAAATTTCATAGTGTTTTCATGGCATCACCAAACAGAACTCTGTGGTTTTGTTTTGTTTTTTTGTGGGTTTTTTTTGTTTGTGTTTTGGTTTGGTTTGGTTTGGTTTGGTTTTTTTTAATTTTTTGGTGACATTTGCAAACATTAAAGAGAGATATAGGGGAAGCAAAGCAATGAAAAAACACCTAGTTTCACTCTCCTCTCTAATTTCTGACCAAAGAAGTCGAGTGCAGTTCTTGAACTTCTAAATAAAAATTCCTGTGCCTGCTTAGTCCATCTTCAATTCCTATTAAAATTTAAAGCTGCAGGCATCCCAAACAACTTGAACTAACTATAGAGAATGGAAAAGGAATACTTTATGATAGGATTGTGATCATGAAGACACACAGGCAGGTCTGGGGACAGAGAGTGAGGACATTGCACAGGAGAAAACATGAGCTATACTGAATTTAGAGGCCAGTTTGACATGGGGAAAATGAGTGTCTCAGAAAGAAATAGGAGGAGCAGCTCAATGAGCAGGTGGCAACATTAAACACACAAAACTTCTGGCATCAGAAGAGGAGGTGAACACAAGTAGAGAGAGATTGATGCAAAGCAGACCAGGAGTTCATGGAGTGATGTAGAGGAATGTAGTCCAAAAGTATGCAACAATTCAATTACATGTCACTTTCAAAATGGTCAAGAACTATCAGGAGAGAAAAAGGATAAATGGGATGTTAGGATTAGCAAAAGAGTTAAATTTCCACATTCCAGTGGTCTATTTTGTAATGAACTGATGTATTTTCAAGGTAGGATAATACTACAAGCCAATCTAATTTTCAGAATCTGAGTGTATTTGATTAGACAACAAATAAATGAAGATTTGAGGCTTCAAAAAATGCAAGTCCTTCTGTGCTCAGTCCAGTGGTTTGCATGATCATGCATTATAAGTCCAGTCTCAGTTATCAGTAGTATAAGAAAAAGAAAGTACAAATAATCCTACATTTTTCTGTTGATGGTAGTAAAAATAAAACTGTAGAATACAGTTTCAGCACCTGATAATGTCAAGCTGTCCATTTAAATGCATTATTATTTTTAAGTGTGTCTCATCACAGCTTGTCTTATCACTGTTAGAAAGAATGCATCTGGAAAATTAGCATTTGGGCACAGAATCATAGAAATGTCTGGGTTGGAAGGGAACTCTAGAGGTCATCTAGTCCAACCCCCTCATGCAAATGTTTAGTTTGCACAACAAGGTGAGGGCAGTCTGCACCTGAAAAAAATCAAAGCACCTCTCTCCTTCGATCTTGGCTTGAGTTCTAAGTCTTGGCATCATCTTCAAAATAATCACATTCTTAGAGTCTGACAATTTTTTGTTAGTTGAGCAGCAATCTTTTTAGGGGAAAGTTGTTACATTTTTTCTCTATATTCAAATAATAATGCTCAAGTGTTCTTGTTTAAATTTCCTACCACTGGAAAATGTCTGAGAAGAAGCTCAAGAAAGGACAGAGGCACCTTGTCACAGTCCTCCAAAATGGGGAAATGTTAAAGCTTAGCTCTGGAGAACTGCAGCTCCAAAGAAGCCAAACCAAGCACTTTACAGAAAAACAGAGTTTTACCTGTCCAGTAGTCTGACAGTGCTGTGGCACACTGGATGTCTGGCTACCTTGTTGATGGACATCTCATATTATTTTTGTGATAATGCAAGAGACAACATGAAGGTTACTCTACCAGTGCAACAGCTATTTTGATTGCATGGGGTTTATTTACTAAATCTGGAAAAAAGCCAGGCCTTGAGATGGAGTTGATGATTGGAGTCTAGTTTGCACTGTTATGGTAGATCATTATCTTTTACAAAACAACTAAAGAGTTTTAATAAAACTGTTCACATATATGATAGTGCTCTTTATATCCCAAGACATGCAATATCACAACTTAGCTAAACACCTCAAAAGTGGGATATAAACTAAGAAATATTATAGAAGCTTTCTAAAGGGAGATGAGTGTTTTAAAAAATTGCAAGGAAGCTCCATATAATTAACAAAACACAAACATTTCTGTCTCTCTACTTGGTAATAAGAGCATATCATGGCTACTTAAATGTCAACAGCTATTTTTCTTATCACTAGGTCACACAACAGTCAGACACTAAATAGTGGAGCCAGATGCTAAATGAAGCCTGTAAGAAAGATGAATGGGGCCAGTAAGAAAGATGGGAACATTCGTTTTATCAGGGCCTGTTGTGACAGGACAAGGGATAATGGTTTTAAACTAAAAGAGGGTAGATTTAGACTAGATAGAAGGAAGAATATTGCAATGTGAGCAGTCTGGGCATGCGGTACAAGCTAACTAGTGAGTTATTGTTGGTCTGGAGTACAAGGCTTGTTGATGTGGCTTTGTACCCATCACTTTTCCAGTGTTACCAAGGGAAAATGTGGTTTGTACAGTCTTATTCATTGCTGTTTCTTCCAGGGTTCTGAGTTCTGAGATGGTGGTTTGTAGTCCAAGATAAGGCTGCTTATTATGGAAAGTTCTCACAGAGCAGATCTGGTGAGTTTCACAACTCTCTTATTTAATAGGAAAAGATAGTTTGCTTCCGTGGCCATTACTCCAGAGTTAGAGATGCATTCTATTTCCTGTAAGACTGCAATTCTAGATTTATCTACTATTTCCTTTACTAATTAAGTCTTCCAGTGGACATTTACAAGTTCGCGCTATGCAATATTATGTCCAAAACCACTGTATTTTTCAGTGAAACACTGAATTTTTATCACATAGAGATGCTTCAGTGAAGTAGGGGTTTTTTTCATGTATTTCACATAATGCTATGATAAATGCTGCTGAAAATACCATAAAATGTAATGAAATTTAAAATATCAAATTATATGGCATTGATCAAACAGTGAAGCACCCTAATTTCAACTCAGCTGGTTTCTCTTATCACTTAAATAACACCAGAAGTACCCATGCTGAAGTACAATGGGAAGAGCAGCAAGAGAACTGACATCCTAAGAACATATCTGAGGAAAAAAAAAAGGGTAGGGTGCAGTAGAAACATGCCAAGAAAGATTTTTACTAGGAATACCTTTCTTTTTTCTCCATGTCACAGAAGGAAGAACCAGCAATTCCAAGAAGCCCTTTAGCTGACCTCACTAAATTGCCCATGTAGTTCGGTCTAATCCAACTACAGTTCATAAATTTAATTTCTAAATTGTACATACATTCTTATTATCCATTTGTTTTTATAAAAGCAATTAATTAACTATCAAACTATTTTTCCCTAGCCCTTGCTCTGTGTAGTCACGTATTCTTTTGTTTATCTCCAAATTTTTCTGTATGGATGGAGTTCTCTCAGTTATTTTCTTATTCTGCTTGCACTGTGGTTAGAAAGGGACGCTTGTGTTTACAAACAGCAACTGTCCACAACTTTATATTCAACCTTGAAAGTATTTTTGTATTTTAGTTCACAGGTTTTACTGTAAAAGTTAACTTTTGATGAGACTCTGGCCTACCACCTTCTTTAATAACTAACTCTGTGCTGCTTGCTGACAAATCTTCCACTTCAAGCCCACTCATATGCTAAAAGATCTCAAGATGCAGAGGGTTAATTGTTCAAGTTCACTTAAAAAAGTCTCTAATCAGCTTAAATAATATTAATATCTAAATCTCTTTGGTCAAAACAAGATTTCTCATTCTAATATGAGTTTGGATTGTTTACAGTTGGGTCTTCAGAGATAAATATTTTCATTAATCAAGTCAGAATAACACTGGAACAAAATTGATGAGTAGATTAATCAGCTTAATGGATAAAAAAAATCCTTTTTTTTTTTTAATCAAGGCTATAAAATACTAATTTCACAAATTTATGTCTATAACCTGTCCAATACTTTTAGACTATTATAATGATTTTCCTGCTCTGTACTATTGCTGTTAAAATGCAGTTACAGGATCAGTAGTTTATATTGATAAATTCGGAGCATTTGAGTAAACATTTTAACATCAGAATTGTTGGCCCATATAATGTCACATAGATCCTGTACCGCAAATGCTACTGGTTTACCTAACTCTCCTATTTGACTAGAGTGCTCACCAACCAAAAGGAAATAAGATCAGTTTAAAAGGTATCATTCTTTGTATAGATTTCATTCTGTTTATTAGGGGGAAAACCCTATGCATTCCTGGATAAAAAGTAGATTTTTATATAAATTCTTCAGAAGTAGAAACTGGTTCTTTACAAGAGGCTGTAAAAAAAGACCACATGCCAAATTTCAGCTTTCTTGAAATTGCCAAGAAAGTATATTTAAAAAGATTGCATAACAGAATTCTGACACAACATACAAAGCTTGATCTTGTGGAAATAAACTGACAATAAAAGAAATGCACTTTGCCTTTTCTTATTTTCTGGCTTTTTGTTAAAATGTTTTTCTTTTTTTTTTTTTTAAAGTCTTAAACTGAAATATAGAATGACAGAAAGACCGTTTTAATTAAATTGTGTCAAAGCCATAAAAAGGGATATGAACATGTTTACCTAGCTATCTGAATCAGACAAATGTGCATGTTTAGACATAGTCTCTTTTTTTCCTGTTGAAATAAAATTGAGCCAAATAGCTTTTAATTTTTTTTTTTTAATAGGAAACAAAATTTGATTCTCATTTTTGAGCTGTCAACTGAGAAAAAAAAAAAAAATCTGTTCCTTACATTTTGTGTCTATTTATTTTAATACAGCATTGTCAAGGTTTGCTTTTCCTCCCTGGAAGACAACAGATACATTCTAAAATCCTTGAACTTAATACAGGATTTTTTTTTTTTTTTTTTTAATGATAAAAATTAGATAGACATAAATAGAATTAAGTATATCCTCATAATAGTTTCTAGCAAAAAAATCTGACTATATTTGCCATGACACTTAGCTGTGGTTAGTCCAGTATGGTTAATTCCTCGATTGTGATCTAGACTGTAATTTGCATTAAGACATGTAAAGACATGAGAAGTAGAGCCTTTTAACTACCAATTGTTATTCCAGCCTTGTTCTTTTCTACTTATACGAACACTAGAGCTAGAAATTAAAAAAAAAAAAAAAGTTTTATAATGAATCAGTTTTCACCATTCCATGCCTAGCAAGATAAAAAGAAGTGCAGTCAGTCCCATTAAATGCTTTAGAAAAAGAATATCTGTACAAAAACCTGCACAAAAGATTGGAGAATGCTGATACACCATCCCACCTATGGGTACAGCAGGAAAAGGAAGTGAATCAAGGTTTCTTGCATCCTACTTCCAATCCCAATCTACAGATTCTACAGCTTCTCACAACATTTCTTCAAATCTGAAGTAAACCCATGGAGGATGAAAGTGGAAATGTCTCACAGTCTCTGTAGCACCTAAGTGCTATTGAACTTGGACCTTTCATGGAAAATATCCTGTATTATCTACTATAACAAAATTTTCAACCTAATGTCTCCCAGGCCATTGCCTTCATTTAAATACATTTTGCTTGCTAGAGAGGAGCATGGGAGTGGCCGGCCAGTACCTGTGGGGCACTATGGTGGTGAGGTTTTTGAGTCAGCTGTCTCAGCAGAGGTAGGGGATGATGATCCGTGGGGCAGCAGAGACAAGAGAGTTAATAGGCTGGTAACTGTTGAAGCATTTGAGAAACATGTGGTAGGAATTGGGGCTTCTCCCTCCAAGAAGGTGGCAGGACCATTAGCCCAGCTGAAGTGCATCTGTACCAATGCATGCAGTATTTCCTGGCATCTGGACTTTAACTACCCATATAGGGATGCATCCAAAGCACATGTGTGAAGTCAAGAATAATGCTAGGGCCTTCAGAAAGAACATTTCACGTAAATACTTGATGTTCTTGTTTAAATTGGGTAGGATGCAAAGTAAACCCATGGGTTATAAAATGGTGCAAGTATCAAATGGAGGTTGGATAGATTTTTAGGTACTGCACATAGCACCTGTTTGGACAAAGATTTTTTTGTGCTGCTTCTACAGCACATTCCACAGATTGTCCTTTGGTGCGAACATCTCCTCAAGCCAAGGGTGAAACTGATGTCATTATCACAGAATGTTAAGGGTTGGAAGGGACCTCTGAAGATCATGGAGTCCAACCCCCCTGCCAGAGCAGGACGGAACTAGAGCAGATCACTCAGAAATGCATCCAGACAGGTCTTGAAAATCCCCAGAGAAGGAGACTCCATAACCTCTCTGGGGAGTCTGTTCCAGTGCTCTGTAACCCTTACATCAAAGAAGTTCTTCCTCATGTTGAGGTGGAACTTCTTGTACTCAAGCTTGAATCCATTGCCCCTTGTCCTGTCGCAAGGCATGAGTGAAAAGAGGTTGTCTCTGCCTTCTTGATGCCTAGCCCTTATGTATTTATAGACATTAATTAGATCCCCTCTCAGTCTTCTTTTGTCCAAACTAAAAAGCCCCAGGTATCTCAGGCTTTCCTCATAAGGCATGTCTTCCAGTCCCTTCATCATCCTTGTAGCCCTCTGCTGGACTCTTTCAAGTAGATCTCTGTCTCTCTTGAACTGGGGAGCCCAGAACTGGATGCAATACTCCAGGTGAGATCTCACCAGGACAGAGTAGAGGAGGAGGAGAACCTCCCTTGATCTGCTGGACATACTCTTCTTAATGCACCCCATGATACCATTGGCCTTCTTGGCCACAAGGGCACATTGTTGTCCCATTAATAACTTGTTGTTTATCAGGACTCCAAGGTCCTTTTCCATGGAGCTACCCTCTAGCAGATCACCTCCTTTACTGAAGCATTTTATTGTTCCTTCTCAGGTGCAGGACTCTGCACTTGTTCTTGTTAAACCTCATTAGATTCCACTTTACCCAGCTTTCCAGTCTGTCCAAATCTTGCTGAATGGCCACAGGGCCTTCAGGTGAATCAATCCTACCAGTTTTGTGTCATCAGCAAACTTGCTGAGAAGGCATTGAACTATCAACTCAATTATCAACTATGCCCTCTCCCCAGTGGTATTGGAGAAGCATGGTGGCATCTGAGACATTCCCTTTTTCAGTGGGCTGATGTCGTAGAGGTCTCTTTCTATTGCCAGTAGCAAGGTAGGCAAGAACTATAGTAGATAACAAGATCCTTGGATCCTAATTTAATTCTTCCCCATTAGGAATCTATATCCTAATTGAAATGTCCTAACCACCTTTCAACTTTTAAGTCTGCCTTCATTCTGTTCATTAATGCACAACTTCCCTAAATCACAGAATGGTTTGGGCTAGAAGGGACCCTTCAAGGTCATCTAGTCGAACCCCCTTTCAGGGAGCAGGGACGTCTGCAACCAGAGGAGGTTGCCCAGAGCCTCAACCAACCTCACCTGGAATAGTTCCAGGGATGGGGCATCTATTACCTTTCCAGGCAACCTGGGCCAGGGTGTCACAACCCTCAGTGTAAAAAAATGTCTTCCTTCTCTCTAGTCTAAATCTCCCTTTTTTTGTTTAAAAGCATCACCCTTTGTCTTATCACAACAGGCCCTGCTAAAAAGTCTGACCCCATCTTTCTGACAGGCCCTTTTAAGAATTGGAAGGCCACAATAAGGTCTCTCTAGACCATGTCACTGAGCACCACATCCAATCTTTCCTTAAATGCCTCCAGGGATGGCAGCTCCACCACCTCCCTGTGCAGTCCATTCCATTGTCTAATCACCGTTTCCATGAAGAAGTACTTCCTAAGATCCAACTTAAACCTCCCCTGGTGCAGCTTCAGGCCATGTCCTCTTGTCCTGACACTAGTTGCCTGGGAGAAGAACCCAATTCCTACCTGACTACAACTTCCCTTCAGGTAGCTGTAGAGAGTGATAAGGTCTCCCCTGAGTCTCCTCCAAGCTGAGCAACCCCAGCTCCCTCAGCCTCTCCTCATAAGACTTTCCCTCCAGTCCCTTCCCCAGCCTCATCGCTCTCCTCTGGCCCTGCTTCAGCACCTCAATATCCTTCTGGAAGTGAGGGGCCCAGAACTGCACCCAGTACTCGAGGTGAGGCCTCACCAGTGCCAAGTATAGGGGCAGAATTACATCCCCAGACCTGCTGGCCACACTATTCCTGATACAAGCCAGGATGCTGTTGGCCTTCCGTGCCACCTGGGCACACTGCTGATTCATGTTCAGCTGGTAATCAACCAGTACTCCCAGGTGCCTCTCTGCCAGGCCTCTCTCCAGCCACTCATCCCCCAGTCTGTAGCTCTGCAGGGGGTTAGCGTGGCCAAAGTGTAGGACCTTACACTTGCTCTTGTTAAACCTCATAGTACTGTTCTCAGCCCATCAACTCAGCCTGTCCACGTCCCTCTGCAGCATCTCCTGACCCTCCAGCAGATCGACACTCCCCCCAACTTAGTGTCATCTGCAAATTTACTAACGGTACACTCGATCATCTCATCCAGGTCATCGCTAAAGATGTTGAATAGAACTGGGCCCAGTACTGATCCCTGGGGTCACCACTGGTCACCGGACACCAACTGGATGCAGCACCATTCACAACCACTCTTTGTGCCCAGTCGTCCAGCCAGTTTTTAACCCAGTGAAGGATACACCTGTCCAAGCCATGGGCTGCCAGCTTTTCCAGGAGGATGCTGTGGGAGACTGTGACAAAGGCTTTGCTGAAGTCTAGGTAGACCAAATCAACAGCCTTCCTCTCGTCTATCAGACGAGTCACCCAGTCATAGAATGAAATCAGATTGGTTAGGCAGAACCTTCCTTTCCTAAAGCCATGCTGCCTGAGCCTGAGCCCCTGGTTGTCTTGTATGTGCCGACTGATGGCTCTCAGGATGATCTGCTCCATAACCTTGCCAGCCACCAAGGTCAGGCTGACAGGCCTACAGTTTTCTGGATCCTCCTTCCAGCCCTTCTTGTAGATGGGTGTCACACTGGCCAACTTCCATTCATCTGGGACCTCCCCAGTTAGCCAGGACCGGTGATAAATGATGGAGAGCAGCTTAGCCAGCTCTTGTGCCAGCTCCCTAAGCACCCTAGGATGAATACCATCCAGAACCATAGACTTGTTAGGATCTAAGTGGCACAGCAGGTCACTAACTACTTCCTCATGGATTTCAGGAGCGATATTCTGCTCCCTATCCCTGCCTACCAACTCAGGAGCCCTGAAGATAGTCAGTCTTTTTGTTAAAAACTGAGGCAAAGAAGGTGTTGAGCACCTCGTCCTTTGTATTTTGTTACTATGTTCCCCCCTTCATCCAGTAAGGAATGGAGATTTTCCCTGGACCTCCTTTTGTTATTAATGTATTTATAAAACCAGTTTTTATTATCCTTGACAGAATTGGCCAGCTTAAGTTCCAACTGAGACTTTGCATCTCTTAATTCTCTTTCTACATGACCTTGTAATGTCCTTAACCACTTCCTGGTTCACCTGCCCCTTCTTCCAAAGTTGATACACTGGTTTTTGGTTTTTTTTTCCTTCTGAGTTCCTTCAAAAGCTCCCTGCTCAACCAGGTTGGTCTTCTATCCTGCTGGCTCATTTTTCAGTGCATAGGGACAGCCTGCTCCTGTGCCTTCATCATTTCTTCATAATAATAAAGGAAGCAATGCTTCAATTGCTCTTAAAAGTTCTTCTAAATTGATCTTCTTTATGCACAGATCTCTTCAGTGCCTGAAATGCTATTTAAAGCATGAATATATTTTCATAAGATTTCCATAGTAATTACAGCTGACCATCTCTGTAACCTTTATAGTGGCATTGCCTGTCCTTTCACTAACAGTGACTTCGCACAGTTATAAGTTAATTCCATTCAGCTGGTAAAAATTTCTTTCTTATATATGTGGTACACCCCTCTTCAGTCTGTAACTAATAATAAGTCCTGAGGCATTAAAGCATAAAATTTTCAAAACTTTTCATCTTCAAAAAGTACTTTATGATCAAAGGAAAGTGCTAGGCAGGTGTGCTGGCTCACTGAAACCAACTGTGAAATGTGGAATTTTGATTTAGTTTTCAAGCAAGATTTCCTCATATCAGCTTCTTCGTTGTCTTCTCCTTCTGTATCTAAAGGAAGAATGCAACTTTTTTCTAATGCTAGTAATATGTACAATATTGGTACAGTCAGTAAGAGCAATATGATGACAAAGGCAACATAAATATTAATCTAATATGTCTCATGAAGTAATCCATAGAGAATAGACAGCATAGAATCCTCTGATGTCATTCCCTAGAAAATTTGACTTATCAGTCAGTGATACATATCTTGATGGTTATTTTATCTGAAGAAACAGTCAAAAAGTTTAAACAAAGATCCTGGCTTTTCAGATCACAGAGTAGCACTGGGAATTTTAAATTTTTTTATTACAGTATTATTATTCATGTTAGTTGAATTGATTTAAAGAAAGGTTTCATGTTTTGTCAACTTATTAGGTTGCTTGAATCTAATCTGAAGTTCTGTCCCAAAAAAAACCAAGTCTCAAACAAGAATACAGTGTAGAACTGATCCTTTTTCCTGATGTTCCTTGCATCTTTCTCAGCTGTCCACAGGTGCTAATAGATGTTTTCTTCATCTTGTTCTATGGATTCCCAGACACAGCTAGGCAGACTATGACAGGGTGTAATGCCATCTGGAAATCATCAGTGCTAACAAGACACATGGAGATGTACCTGTTTTTAACACAAATGGACTTCAGTTTCTGCACTGTCTTTTATGACCAAAAAACACTGGTTTGGAGGAAGGCCTAATGTTCAGTGTTCCTTGTCCAAACTGCTAAGCAACGAAAGAGCTTCATAAAAAAACCCTCTATGCACATTTTAAGGGCAATAGGATGTGGTTTTGTCTAAGGATGTTTGAGTTGAATGTTTGATATGAAATATTTTCAACTCCTCGCTCTGTGAAGAAGAAACAAAACACTAAAAGGAAAACTAACAGCAGCTTAGAAAGCCTGTCCTCTGTAGGTCACTAGTTTAAAACCAGTTCAAGTTAGTGTAAAGCAGAATTTAATGTCTGATGATTGTTTAGCAACCTTCACAAACTGAGTTGAGCTGATCTTAGAGCCACAGAGAATATTATATTACCTACTGGAAAAAAGCTCCCATTATAGTCACCACTTCACAGGCCTTGTCAGTGAAGAAAAAACAAGAGGAGCTTTGAAGTGATTAATTTGATAAATAATTTTCTGGTTATTCTCATTTTTAAGAAGAAACTTCCTGGTCCTTGTCTAAGGACTATTAATATATTAACTGTGTAAAACAGACACATCTTACTCTGGTTTTGGTTTGAGCAGAACTTAGCTAGGCAATGCATGTTGAGCATGCTCCTTGTCTCAAGCATCTTGGGTCAAGGAAAGGAACAACTCTCTTGTATGTCTGTGTGGCACAGGCATGAGCTCTTGTAAATGGACTGCTGAGGTACTGGGCTATTTCAAGGAAGTTGAACTTAATGTGCATGGGGAATTTTAGCACACAGAGTTACATCCAAGTTAGAACCTGGATTCCAGTTTTGGAATTCACAAAGTAATTACATGATATGCCAGATTGGGATGTTTATGAAGTGGACACGGCATAAGGACATTACTGTTTGCCTTGGGCAGTTCAAGAAAATACCTGAATAGTTTGGAAATGAGAAGGCTGATCCTAGAAGTGAGTCACTCCATATATTTTAGCTAGCATTTATTAGATTTGGGATTCATAACCAAATTAGGACAGAAGAGATGATTTATTTGTATTCTCTGAGAGAAATACCGATAACAATTTTAAATGACCTATTTAAAATAATTTACTCCTTTTCCCCAGGCCATATTATCATTGTTCTGCATTCTCTTGGGACTCCAAGGATGCAGGTTGTCTTTTTTCTACCCTACTGTTTAAGGCTAAGCTTTCCTAGTCAATGCTGATCACAGTAATTCTTCCTTATTTCTTGTGTTGTCATCTGCTGAGCTATCCTGATGATCAGTGAAAGATGCCTTTTACTTTTTGGATTCCCATGCAAGGTTCTAGGCACTGAAAGTCTGGTCCAGGACCCTTGTTTAAAAATGAGATTCCATATAGATGATATGGTGGGATGTTAATCAACTAGCTTAAATTAATATAGCCAAAGCAGAAAAAAAAGGTTAAAGCAAGAAAAAGAGTCATTTTTTTAAAAAAAAGAATCAAAATGGACAGCATAGGTCTAAAGATTTATAGAGTCAAGTGACAGGTGTAAAAGTAAAGCTCTGTTCAGTTTAGTTTAAGACCAAATTTAAATGTCTCCCCTCTACGTCCATCCAACAAGCTGTTTAGAACATGTGGAGAGAGATACCGTATCTGTGTGCTTATACTGTGCCTTCAGATTTAATTCAAAGCAATAAACTTCACCATGGAGAGCAGACTTGCTTCTATACCCCATTTCCCCTTCAGAATTTCCCTGTTGTGTAATTAAATTGTCAACCATTAGCCCATTGTAAGTAAAAGTCTTTTTTCTTTCTGGCTGGACAATTTGATAATTCACATGCGGACTTTCACAAAGCATATATCTTTGACAGTCAAAGATTACTCAATCATATACATTGAATCAATACATTCAGCTCATTACTGCTTTTTGTTTGTGACCAGACAAAGCAGTAGCTTATGATTTGGAGTTCTAACATAGGATAAATTGTCTTCCCCCTTCTCCATCACTCAGTCTCTCTGAACTTGAATTCTCACTCCTTGAAATCAGTTTAGTTCTTCCAACTTCCAGAAAATTACCACATCAGAATCCAGCGCTGAAAGTCATAATAAAATAGATTGTCTTCAGAGTTTTTGTAACAGAGTACCCCAAATATTCTTGCTTTTAAAAAAATCAATGCTCACAGGCACTACTGTAGCCTGATCTTAAAATTTTCTGGTGAAAGCTGTTTCTCGGTATCCTCAGGTTATCCAGTTTTGAGCTCCACCATCCTACCCAAGTTTTCTAAGCTTTTTCAAGCAAAACTTCCTGTTCTGAAGAATGAATTAATCTCTTCTGGCTTTGGAAAACAACCCCTGATCATTGATATTCTAACTACATGTAATCAAGTCACCTTCAACCACCTCTCAGCAAGCTAATTTCCTCACAGGCAATCCTTTCTAAGTCCTTCATCAATTACACTGCTGGACTCTCTTTACTTTGTCTTCACCTTAAGAATGCAGTTCCCAGAACAGAGACAATATACTTTCCAAGGCTTTTCTGGAATTAAGTGAGGAATGTTTTGCGTACAAACTTCTGCTTCATGAATCTGAAATTAAAATTCTTTCCTGCTGTGTTTTTTTTTTCACTGTACTTTCTTCCTTTGTGGAAAAATACTGTTTCAAATTTAAATTTACTTTCTTTTTTAATTAGGTACAGAATTTTGGTTCATTAATATCTAAAAGAAACCTTTTGGATTTCTGACCAACTCTTCAAACTACTGATAACACTTTTAGCATTTTTCCCAAAGTACCACAAACTTATTCCAGCTTTGTAAAAACCATATATTAAGCACATTTTTAATGAAGATACCAAGTAGAATTTGACCAAACAGAAGTTCTTAAGGGAATTTACTTGGGATATCCTCAATGTTTGATGTGGATTCATTGATAAGTTTTCAACTAGTTGTATAGCTATCTGAAGGCAATTACATGCATGCCATAGTTCTTCATCTTATGAGATTATAACGTAGGAAAACTGTCTAAAAACTTTATAAGAGTTATTTTGCATCTATATCTACTTCTCTTTCTACATTAGGCTGTCACCTTTCTCAAGGAAGGTAATGAGATAAATTTGATCTGATATGTTCTTGACAGTTCCTTGTTGGTTGTTTTTACAACCTTTAGATTTTATAGGACTTCCCATTACTTCAATAATTTGTTCCATATTATTCTCAGGAACTTAAACCAGACTGCTTGATCTATAATCCTCAGCTCCTCTTTAAAAAAAAAAAAAAAAAGAGAGAAAAAAAGAAAAAAGAGAACAATTTCAAAATTTTTGGTTTTCTTTCACCTGCAGCTTCCCAGAGATAATCACTCATCATTCAGAGATTATTTTGCAGCATTTCTTGGAGTGAATTTCATGAAAACCTGAGAACTTGAATGTACTAATCTTACATAAATATTCCCTGAACTGATCTCTTCTCTACTCTAGCCTGCATTCCAAATACCTTGTTAAAATCAATTTGTTAAAGTATCAAGCACAATCTACCCTTGTCATGAACATGAAAGCAAACAATTCTGCTTTCTCTGATCAAAGCAAATGATTTCTGTTTTCTCTGTAGAACCCCTTGTTCTGTTTTCTCAGTTTCCCTCTTATTTCTAACGTATTCACTGAAACTTTTGTTTCTTGTCATGTCCCTTGTTACTTGGCACTAATATAGTGTTTAAGTTTCCTTATTTCATCCTTATATGCTTGTTTAATTCCTTTGTATTTGTCCTTATGTATCAACCAGCTTGATTTTGTTAGTTTAAAAAAGCAGGCATTTCCTTACCCAGCTGGCTAGCAATACTTATTTGAGCAGCTCCATGAACAGGGCTAGAAGAGTGTTACTTGTGATGACAAGGTAACAGAGCAGTTGGTAAAAAGTCCATGAGTAACCTCTTACTCTGGAGAGCTATTTGCAGAGCCTGTGCTTCTTCATGTCCTGAAAGCATCGTGGAGCAAGGCAGGCTGTAGGGCACCCTGACAGTGCAGTGGAAATGATGGAAATAGAAACTGGGGGCTCAATTCATAGGTTTTACTCTTCCATGCTTTTAAGCTATTTTGCAGCCATTCTGTGCCCTCTGACACCTTCAACGGTGATTTCTGAGTTTTTGTTCTTCTCCTTGCACCCCTCCACCTCCCATTTCCTTTTTCTCCACAAGGGTTTTCTCATGGCAGTAGCATTCTGGCTATTGCTGGAATGACCATGTCACAGAAGTCAACACTGACATCTGGATAAAAAAATGGCTGAAAGAGTGGTAGTGAACAGAGCTAAATCTGGCTGGCATCTGATCTCAAGTCATGTTCCCTAGGGTTCAGTACTGGGGCCTGTTCTCTTTAATATCTTTATTAATGATCTGCATGAGGTACTGTACCCTCAGTAAATTTGCAGATGACACCAATCTAGGTAGGTGTGTCGATCTGCTAGAGGGTAGGGAAGTTTTACAGCAGGACCTAGACAGGTTAGATCAGTGGGCCAAGGTTAATCGCATGGGGTTCAATAGGGACAAGTGCCAGGTCCTGCGCTTAGGTCATAACAACCCCATGGCAAGCTACAGACTTGGAGATGTGTGGTTGGAAAGCTGCAAGTTGGAAAAGGACCTGGGGATGTTGATTGACAGTCAACTAAATATGAGTCAGCAGTGCACACAGGTGGCCAAGAAGGCCAATGGCATCCTGGCTTGTATTAGAAACACTGTGGCCAGCAGGAATAGGGAGGTGATCATCCCCTTGTACTCGGCACTGGTGAGGCCACACCAGTGGCCTCACCATATATTGCGTTCAGTTCTGGGCCATTCACTATAAGAAGGAGATAGAAGTGCTGGAGCATGTCCAGAAAAGGGCAACAAGGCTGGTGAAGGGCCTAGAGCACAAGTCCTGAGAGGAGCAGATGAGGGAGCTAGGGTTGTTTAGTCTGGAGAAGAGGAGTCTGAGGGGACACCTTATTGCTCTCTACAACTACCTGAAAGGAGTTTGGAGTGAGGAGGGGGACAGTCTCTTCTCCCTGGTGACATGTGACAGGACCAGAGGGAATGGATGCAAGCTGCACCAGGGGAGGTTTAGGATGGATATTAGAAAATATTTCTTCACTGAAAGGGTTATCAAACACTGAAATGGTCTGCTCAAGGCAGTGGTGGAGTCACCATCCCTGGAGACATTTAAATGGCATGCGGACCTGGTGCTTAGGGACAGGTTTAGTGGTAAGCTTTCAGTGTTGAGTTGCAGGTTGGACTAGATGATCTTGAAGGTCTCTTCCAACCAAAGACATTCTGTGATTCTTTCTGCTGTCTTCATGCTCTCATGTTGTAAAGGGGCAGTGGGCCTTCAGCTAATATGGGAAGGAAGATGTTAGAGATGAACTGTTACTCTTGTAATTTAGTTCTGTTTTAGAATAGCAATAGTGAGATCTATAAAATCTGGAAGTGGTGATACTGATGCAGAGGAATGGCTTGGTATCTGCTTTGAAGCAGAAGAAACCCTCTTTCCTCCTCTTGCCCAGAGTGTAACTCTTAGAAAGAGCCCACTGCCTTCCTCTCCTGTTAATGATCTAAATCCACTGATCTATAAATTGACAATATATGTTTGTACTGTATCATTCTTCCTGCAAACTATTTCTGAAAGTGATGTCAAAAGATTTGCATTAGATAGTTGAAGTTACTGATGGCAAATGTCAGCAGTCACACACAGTGTACAATATCATGCTCATTATATCTTAACAGAGAAATTTAGTTACACTCAGCTCTATCTGAAAAGCAACATTAAGTTTTTAACTTATAAACTTTCCGTATAAACTTTCCCAAAGACGTTTCTTCATTTTCACTACTCTTTAAGCTTCTGTAAGTTGCTTTAACCCAAAAAGCTGTTACAAAGGTGACTGAAAAAAACCTCAAACCAAACATGTCTTTTAAACCTGTGATTTAGAATTTGAGGGAAGAAATGTCTCTTGACAAAAGAAGTCCATGAGAAGATAAAGATGAAATAAAGAATTCAGTTTCATTTTCAGTATTACATTTTTTTCCCCTTTCTCCATAAGCAGAACTGCTACATTTTATGCTTCAGAGTTGATTCCACGAAGACATGTCTGTATAGTGCAGTCAGACAGCATGTCAAAAGTAAATTAACAATTACTTGTGCATATCCTTTCTTCTGAAGATGATAGTCAAGGCACTTAACTAATGTGTAGGAAGTTTAGGTCCAAATTTTAGCTCTGTTAATGGTCTGCTTTATGAGTTTTATTAGAAATCACTTTCCCACTTTTATCTTTTGGCTTTACTTTATAGTTAAGATTGTACAGGGAGGGAACTGCCTGTGCATGTGCATAGCAAGACAGCCTAAGAAAACAGGACCCTGAAACCGCTTGGAACCTTTACTTATTCTTGCAATATCACACAACAAATAATCCATGATAAATTTCACTTGTCCTCTACAAAACCTTTGCTGAGACAGATTTTGTTATGTGTTATAAATGCAATGCAGACTTCATCGCAGCCTCTGTCAGTAGTTTTTTATTCTTCTGGGGTTTGAATGCCACATTGAGCTGCCTAGAATCACTAGTATTGCTTCATCCAACCGTTAACTGAAAATACAGTTTCCCAGAGCTGGCTTAATCTAATCTTTCCTGATTATGTAGCAAAATAAGAGAAGAAGAATCGTAACAAATGTTGGTCACATACTCATTCAAGCCACTTAAGAAAACAGGGATTGATTTATGTGGTCATATACATTCATCCCATCAAGGGAGAGCATTTTCTCATCAGTTTGACGGTCATCTAGCCAAGGAGAACAGGTTGTTCTCATTGCAGTGCTAATTCTGGCAAAAGCCATAAATTCTGAGCAACATTTGTGGAAAAACAGTCTTATCAATGAAATGTATTCTTTAAGAAAGAAAGCAAGCAATAAACCTTTAAGTCCTGCAAAAATAAGCTTTAACAGGGAGGGAAGATAATTTAAGGACTTTTCACATTCTTTTTTTTTTTTTTTAATTGATATACTAGAAAGCTATATAAAAGGAAGGTTTTGGGTGCATTTATATAGATGGAACAGTTTAAAAGAAAAAAAAAAGTAAACACAAACCCAACAGAAAAAGAACTAAATTGCTAGGAGACCTAAACAGCTGTAAAAGCACAGTCCCATCACAAGCCTGTTTCTTCTCAGTAGGGCAGACTCTTCTCCAGGGCAACTCAGAAAGCACTTCAGCACTAGAAGAGGTGGTCTTGACAGTTTTCATCCCTCCTGCAGCTTTTACCCTGGAGATTGTGTGGTTTGGATAACATCAAAGCTAAATGAAAATAGATTAATGTATGTATTGAGTAAAACTCATTCCAAGTATTCTGATCTTGGTTATGAAGTATAAACTAGGAGGAACTTAAGGAATTTAAAAATAATCACTGAGGTTATCTGCCAGGGTAAAAAGGGGTAGCCAGTAGCCAATAGCCATGTAAACCAGACAGTCTGACCGGTGCTCCTTTTTTTCTCTTTGGCATAAGGGTTGTTACTCATATAGATAATTATGTTTGTTCCCTTTTATAACTTACTGGGGTTTGGTTAAGTATTTTTTGTAGGCAGCACTTGAAATATGTAAATTACTTTTCTTCTTCAGGAATATTGCTTTAATGGGGACCTACAAAAGCTCTGTCCCCTAGCAACAGCTCTCTGCAAGCTCTACTTATAAATCAATGCCAGATAGGTAGAACACATAGAAAGCACAGATATTAAATGGGGTTTATTGGTGAAGGCCACCTTTTTGTCCATGCAAAATCCATCTTGATTCATTAATTAGTTTGGATAAACAAACCAAAGCAAAACAACATTTGCCATCTTCATTTTGGTCTAATACCTATGGATTATCTACCAGTTGTCTTGCAAGGTTGGAACAGTTTTGTCATAATGAGATTCTATACAATATGATATTAAATGGCTACTTTGACGATTTAGTGAGATTTGGGTGTTTCATTAGGAACAATAATAATGGTAGATTATTGCAATAACTGTAAAAATTTCTTATCGTAGAGAATTGACATCAATGTGGTTTTCAGGCACTAGTTTTTCTTAGCCTGGATCTTCTGTATGTTTAGTTTCCAGAAGCATTTGAGCAAATAATGCATTTTGACCTGAACCCCATAGATATGCTTATTCTGCAAAATTTTTACTTAATTTAAATATCAGAGATACAAAGGTTATATCCATCATGTAAGAATATACATTTTCTTCTTGTCTTCCACACAATGCTCCTTCCTCAGGGTATAATTATTCTGATAAGGAAAACCAGGCACTGTAAAAAGAAAATCCATTTTGCCAATTTTCAGATGAGAGAATTAAAAGATATTTCAATAAACTGAGATGAAGAAATACATATAATATGGTTGTATTATCCCTCTGCAGATGGTGATTATCAATAACTTTGGATGGATTTGCATAGTGAGAACAAAAGAAGCTGCTTAGTTTGACTCTGTTAAACTTCACTTATCTTAATACTTGAAGAATGACTGCTTTTAAAAATAATTGAGATAAACAACCTCCTTTTACATTTCATTCTTAAAAGCAAACAAATCTTTTTTGATCAAACTCTCTAGAAAACCTCTAAGAAATATGCCAAGAACAGAAAGTTTCAACCCTCAAATAGCTAGAAAAAAAATGCTATAAATTCAAAAGTGACAGATAGAAAGCATTGAGTAATATGCCTCAATGCAGCACTGGATGTAATCTAACTCAGAATTTGTTTAGTCATCCATAAATCATTTACACTTTGGAACTGTGAAAGAACACAAAGACGGAAGAAGTCTGCCGTGAAAGAAGGCAAAGTCCTGCTTCAGAAAGGGGCAGGAAATTTTCTAGCACCTTAAAGGGTCCCATTAACATCTCTGTAATTTGATTTTATACCCAATACTGTCTGTCAGAAGGCTGATTACCCATTCTCCACTCCCTTCAGCTGTAAATATTTCAAACCTGACTGTTTTATGTCTCTCCCCCATAGCAAAGTTAAAAATCTCTAAAAGGTTTGTAACCTATACAGCTTGTTGTAAAGGCTTAATGTCCTTGGCCTGAGCAAGAAATTGTACTCAAGAAATCAGCTTTGTTCCATTTTGGCAGATTAAATTCAAAAGAAATACAGTATTAGTATCCAAGCAATGCAGCCTTTCAAAATAAAAGGAAGGCACAAACTGTTATGGGTGAAGTAATGGATAATAAAAGCCAAGGGACCAACTGGAAAGTAGCTGTGCTTAATATGAGCAACTTAGAAGTGTCTTCTTGAGCTGGGAAAAGCAAGTCTAATACAGCCTTCATACTCAGTCAGTTCCAAACAGCCTCTTTTGTGCCCCATCTTGTTCATGGGACCACTAACTAGGACTTTTATGTAAAATAGAGCAACAATAGCATTTTTAAGTGTTGTAGCACATCTGAACAACCTCAGGGTTTCCACTCCGACAATCAGAAGTCTTGCAGCCTTTTCACTGACATCACTCATGAAGACACAACCTCTCACACAGTGCTTTAATCTTGTCATGATAGAAATTATTTTTCGAGACATTAAAAGAGAATCCAGGAAGGTGTAAATTTGGTGACAGATTTATTCATATTTCTGATAAATCTGGCTGCGATTGTGCAAATACCATAGAGTTTTCTTATAAATGCAAGGCAAAATCCAGCTCTGTAATAGCAATACAACCAGGGTGGGATTTCCAACCAAAAACTGGAACAGAAACACTTTTTGTAC
Source organism: Megaceryle maxima (assembly GCA_024605025.1). Taxonomy (NCBI): domain Eukaryota; kingdom Metazoa; phylum Chordata; class Aves; order Coraciiformes; family Cerylidae; genus Megaceryle; species Megaceryle maxima. The sequence continues at coordinate 150,846 of JANHGN010004508.1, forward strand.
AGAGGGGAAATGCAAAAAAGTGAAGCTGAAATACAAACAATATTCTGCAGAAAACAGCACTGAACTCAGAGCAGTCATCAACTACAGCTCCGCAGTGGTTCCCACAAGCTCCCTGGGCAACCTGTTGCTGTAGTTAACTATCTTCATAGTGAAAAAAATTACCTTATGCCTTCCTATATACCTAGGTGGAACCTCCCCTGTTTCCTCCATCCTCCTACTGTGCAGTGCTGTGAGGAGCAGTGCTCTGTCTTCTTACAAACACCTCACAGGCACTGGGGGGTTCCTGACCTTCTTTTTAGATGTCCTCACTTTGTATTTGCTTTGTATTCGTTTGGAGAAGTGATGAGCTATTAAGACAGTTCAGAGATGGGGCACTTTTTGTTATGCTTTGGAAGAAAGTAGCAGACTACTGGTTTTGGTGTTTGTGGTGTGTACCTACAGACCTGCTCAGGCCTCACTTGACTAAGAACTTAACACATTGAAGCTGATTCCTGTCCCAAAAGTCCAAAGTCTACAAAGAAGAGCTGGAGAAAAAGACAGTGAACTGCTACGGAAGCACAGGTTAAGAGTGGTCAGTTAACATAATCATGAAGGTCTCTTGTCCACTCTTATTTTACCCAAATATTCCACTTACTGCTTGAGGAAAAGGGATATTCCTCCTTATTTTTGCTGCTGTTAACAATAAGTAGATTCAGGGTGGTTGGTCAATAATTTCCCACATCCTTTCAGCAGGTACAGTACCAGTGAAACCAAGATAGGCCCCTACCTTTCCTACATCCATGTGCCCTTCCTTTTAGAGATTATTTTTAACCACAGTGAAGGTGATCACTGTCACAAGGGGGAAAAGGGTATTTGCCCAAAAGATTTCTGGGCTGATGGACAGGGCTTTAAACTAAATGGGAAGGGGGAGAGGGATAATAATAATATCGGGATTATCTGTCCAAAGAGGCAGGATGACACACCAGGGGTGGAGGGAAGGGGTGACTTACGTAAGGGCTTTCAACC